>JAKSZP010002896.1:0-121462 GCA_022478985.1 Massospora cicadina | reverse complement strand
CCAGGGTGGGCTACCTGGACATGTTGGAAATCCTCTACTCCCTCAATACCCAGAAAGCCATTTATAAGTATGCCCACCACCCTCTTCTGCAGCCACATATTCGTTCCTATGTGTGGCACTGCTTGAGACAGATATACCATACTGCCAAGCGCTCTAATGCTTTGCACTCATCTTGTGTCATGTGTGGCAGTATGGAACTTTGGTTCACCGCTTGAAAGAGTGCCCTACCTTAAAAGCAATCTGGTGTGAGGTTCAGCATTTCTTTCACCAGGATCAGGCGCAGCCCTTCAGCCTGTCTAAGGACATCTTCGCCTTGTCCTTGGTTTCTCTTATACCACTTCCCTCCATGCCTTAGTGGTTGCAATCACTATGTGGACTATTCACATGGTTGTATTGGATGCTATCTCAGACTCTACTACCACCCTCCAGGAAGCTGTACGCCAGTTCCAGTCACACCTTGTGGGCCATTTTCAAGCTTGGATGTTTGGGTACCTACCATCCCATCGCCACCAGTTAGTCTCATCCTGGTTTCCGGTTTGATTCATCACTTCAGACCCCTTCCTACATATGTGCTCAATAGTGGCGCAAGCCCCTACACACGTAACCCCCCTTACATGTCTTGGCATTCCCGCTGGCAAAAGGAGATAGCATTTGCTTCTCTGGGTTGACCTCCTTTTGCTGATATTTGTTCCATTAGATTACTTATTGGAAGTGTCCGTCCCTGGTCAGCCTTCCCCAAATAAAAATTCAAAAATTCAAAAAAAAAATATATATATGTTTTATTTTATGTGTGAGAATATATATGAGACACATCAACTCATAGAATACTGAACAAATTAAACTATACTTGGATTGAATATATTATTCAATAGACAAACCAATATAGCTAGTTTATACCTTAAAAGAAAAATAATACATAAATGGTATATAAGACACAAATTTAATATATGATCTAATAGGGATAAAATTTAATTTCATCTGAGCAGTTTATTATTTTTGTTAATTTGATGGATTCAATGATTTTTCTAAACAGTTTAATGGTTATTTGGATGATTCAGTAGGTTTTGGTATTTTGGAATGCTCATACTATCTAGCCAAGATAGTTTATAATGCATTACCTGCATTATCTGCTGGGTTAAATTTTATCATAAACCTTATAGCAGATGTGGTAGTTATTATTTTGGCAACAATGTTTGGTTTATTCCTTGCAGAATTATAAACTATTATGCCAGATTCAATTCCACAGGATTATTAATGTCCTGTTGGGGATGAGCCTTACAATGTTGGCAAGGATTTCAATTTTTGATTTAAATATTAATAATTAATTTATCTTGTGCATATTGATCAAGGTTTGTCATAAGTTGAAAAATGTTTATTGGTAGTTGCTGAAGCATTGATAACACTTTTTTTGGCAACAACTTGTGGGTTAGTTTAAAGCAACACAGCCTGCTTTTAATGAGTAAATGGTTCCGTTAACTAAGCAGGTTGCTAGCATAATAAGGTTAATCCAAAAGGGTTATATAAAGGCATTGGGACATGCTCTTTAGAAATACAACCCAGGAGGGATAATGACCTAGGCAGTGGCAAACTTTAACTAAGTGAATAGAGTAATCATTGTTTCAGATGGCTCTTAGGGCTAAATTAATTGGTAATGAATGCTAATCCCATGGGGCACCAACAGAAGAGTTGGGCGCCAAATTCCTATATAAAACCCTAGTTTATACTAATAAAGGGCAGCAGTAGTAGTGCAGGCTTCTTTGGAAGACATTTAGATAGTTATGAAATTTTTTTTTGCTCTTGTGATTAAAGTTGTCATGTTTAAATGACAGTATAGTGGGGATCAACCCCAAAGACAAGGATGGGTGACAGGAGGCCTAGAAGGTGAAGCTTCAGGCCCTTCCTGACCTCAGGAACACAGTAGACCAACGCTGGGTACAAGCCAAGTATGCCCAGGTTGGTACTAGTGAGGTGCCTAACGCCCAGCACCTTACGTCAACTCAGGCGTTAAAACGGACAGTTTACTCAATTAACGCAGATGGTTTGGTTTGGTTAGTTGAGGAATGGTGTTTTAAAACCTGTTCCATTTACAAAAACATGTGTTTGGGTCAGATCCAACTTCAATTGATTACTTGAGTGAATTCAGTTTTGGTGTTTTCTACCAATTATGTGGTAGTGTTTGGCTATTGGTGAATCAGTGCTTGGGACCACTTTGCAGACTCCAAATTTCCCCAACAAAGTTTAATTATGTTTTCCGTGACCAACATTCCTTGTTGGTCAACTTCCTAATAAACCTTTTCCGTTTTCCCATTTTTTCTTATGTTATCTCTAGCAATCCTGTACACGGACCTCTTCAAAGAGGTCTCACACTACATTAACCACTTTATTATATATGCAATTAAATTTTCAATTCATGCACTGTTGGGTCGCCCAGGTTCTCTTCAACCTGGGACGTTCACCCTTTTTCCCTTTGTGCACCGCGTCATTTTTGATTAGTTGTTTGCTATCATGATCGCACTTTTCTTCATAAATAAATAATTGCTTCAGCACCCTCCGCTGGGCTCTAGTCACTTTTGAACTTATGGCTAGTTCTCTAGCATTGGCTTAGTGCACTGAAAACTACCATGCTGGTACCAGGAGAGTTATAGACACTCTCCTTACTTTAGTCAACCAATATCTTAGGTTTATGTACATGAACTTTTTTCCATGTGGGACTTTACTGAAGTGTAAATGGTGGGCGCCAGCTGTGGGCCTCAGCTGTGGTCAGCCGCACCGCTGTTTCTTTTTTTCAAAAGGTTGGAGCAACTTAGCATTATTTTGGTTGCCCAACTGGAAAGTACCCACCCTTTGTGCTCGTACCTGGTGGATATGGGCGCTTTGAGGTCCAAAAGTAGTGATCCCCTGACTTTCCGCTGAAATTACTAATTCAATTTTAATAAATGGGCTTTACTTCAACAGCGCATTCAGACAATGCTGGCAGAATTGGCACAGATGGCCCTGGTGGTGTTGGCCTTGGATAACGTTGGGCAGTCCATTGCTGTTCTGGGAATAGAGTTGTTTGCATCTAAAAATACATTCTATAATGGAAACACTATTTATACCTCTGAACTATATTTGCTCTCTCATGGCTCAGATAAGGAACCTATTCCTGTGTACCAAATCACCCCAGAAATTCCCCGTTTGACCTCTTCCATGATTTGCAGCATTCAGGAAGTTGAGAAGGAACTGCGTTTACAATATGAAAATGTTTATGCACCTGCTGAAGATATGGTGGTATATGTGGCCTCAGTAGTAAGAGTGGCCAAGTATCCCCCTTCATTCTTTGATTTAAAATCATACCAGGGTGACATGTTAATGCCAGATAAAGAGTTTGGTGGTGATTTACTGGCATTTTTGGCTTTAAACAAAGACCATTATGGGTATTTTTTACTGACTGCTATTCAGTCCTCCCCTTTAGGGGACTTCAGCACCACTATCCTGGTGGATACTGGTGCCACGGAAAACTTTATGGACCAGAGCCTAGCCAACTACCTTGGGCTGAGTTACTTGCCTGGTGGTATGATTAGGGGAGGGGCGTCCCAAGGTATCCCCACTATGAAGGTCGTTGGGACAATGGACTAACAGGTTGGCAAATAACACTTGTCTGATCACTTTCAAACTATAAAAAACCTCTTGTACCCTATCATTTTAGGTATGGAGTGGTGGCGGAAGTTTGATGTTAGAACCAACTTGAAAGAGAATGCCCTATCCCTAACAGTAAAGAATGGTCGCACACTAGTTGTTCCTTTGTCTGAGGCTGACGCTCAGGGAGACTTGCCCCACTGGCCATAACTTCACACCCTTAGCCTTGCCTCTATGCTGAAGACCACTGTGGTGGTTCCCCTACCTTCTTGTTTGGAGGGTTTGGAATCTTCCTTTGATTCAGCTTCAGCTGACACACTCACTGATCATTCTGAGTATGACTGTGACTTCAAACTTACTGTGGATCTGGTGCTTATTTCTTCTCCCATTTACCCCTTGACTATCCGGGAGGAAGAGGAGTTAGATTTGTGGGTAAAGGAACAGTTGGCCAAAGATGCGATTTTTCAGCGTACCTCCCCTGTATGCTCCCCCCTACTTTTTGTGGAGAAGTCTGATGGTACTTTACGCCCCTGCGTAGACTATGGGAACCTCAACAGCGTTACTGTACCAGACCTCCATCCCATCCCTTTGTATTAACAAATTGCGCGCTATGTGGAGAAGGATAAGGTCTTCTCCAAGCTTGATTGCCTCAATGCGTTCAATCAGATTCGGATTAAAAAGGGATGAGAGTGATTAATCGCCTTTCATACCAGAAAAGGGATTTTCCAGTTTTGGGTCATGCTCTTTGGGCTTAAGAATGCCCCTGCTATCTTTCAACGCCGCATTGATGCAGCGTTGGGGGACTTGTTAGGGGTATGCGCGGTTGCTACATGGATGATATCTTGGTGTTTTCCCCAGATCAGGAATCCCATGCAGTACACCTTTGGCAAGTGGTGGAGCGGTTAAAGGCAGCCAGCCTTACGCTGAAGATTAGCAAGTGCGAATTCTTCAAGTCCCAGGTCACTTTTCTGGGCAACGTCGTGTTTGACCAAGGACACATGATAACTTCAGACAAGGAGAAGGCGATTCATGAATGGCCTACCCTCACTTTAGTAAAAAATTTAGGAGTTTTTTGGGGACGTGTATATTCCTTAAGAAGTTCATGACAAACCTTTCTGAGGTGGCAGCACCCTTGTATAGGGCTAGTGGTGCAAAAATGCTTCTTTGGTCCCCGATTTGAAGGATGCTTTCCAAGCTGTGAAGTGCACCCAGTTGTCCATGTCCATCCTTCATCATGTCAACTCTTTCAAAGAGTTCATTGTGTCTACTGATGCCTCCAACTTTGCCATAGTGGCTGCCTTGTTACAAGTAGGAGAAGATGGGATATAGCATCCGATTGGATATTTTTCTAGGAAAATGTCTCTGCCTGAGTTGAATTACGCTGTTTACAACAAGGAGTTACTAGCAGTGGTGGAGGTGATGACCTATTGGCGTCACCACTTGCATGGCTCTACCCAACTGTTTCGCATACATACAGATCACTGTGCCTTGCTGTACTACTGCGCCCCTCATGTCCTAACCCCCCGGCAGGCCCAATGGCATGAGACCCTTGCCCAATTTGCCTTTTCTTATGAATTCACCAAGGGCAAGTATAATGGTTTGGCGGATGCTTTAAGCCGCAACCCTGCTTTAGCTCCTGATCCAAAGGAGGTAGAAGTCCACAACACACAGGTGATGATTCCTCCAAATAAAATTCTGTCAACTTCCCTCTCCCCTGGCCAATGGGTCAGCGCTTGCACCTCTGGAAAATGCAGAGGAATATGGTATGTTCAGAAAGGTTGTCCTTTCTCAGCTGCTATCAGCCAAAATACTATGGTACTTGCTAAGAGCACTTTAGATTAAGAAGACCTATCCAGTGGTTATCACGTAAAGGATGAGATGGTGTGGTTTCAGGGGTGCCTTTGGGTATTTGCTGGACCACTGCGCCTGGAAATCATCTTGGACCATCATGATTGAATCACCATTGGTCATCTTGGGAAAGCAAAGACCTTAAAATTGATACGTTGCACCTACAATTGGAAGGGCTTGCCTGCTCAGGTGGGGCGGTATTGTAAGGAGTGCCTGGTCTGCAATCAGATAAAACCCAATCGTCAACCTTTAGCGGGGTTATTGGTACCAGTCCAGAAGGCTGAAGGGCCCTGGACTTCCCTATCAGTGGATTTCATTTTTGGATTTACTTGTCTCTGATGGTTATGATGCCATCATGGTGGTGGACTGGTTCACAAAGTTCGCCCATTTTATTCCTTGCAGAACCACAATACCGTGGATGAGATGGCTAAGCTCTTCTTTACAAATGTGGTTCTCTTCATGGGGTTCCTCAAGGTTTCTAGTGACTGGGGCCCTAGTTTACCTCCATCTTTTGGGAAGAACTGTGTAAGACGCTTCAGATTTGCCCTTGCCGTTTGACTGCCTATCACCCACAATCAGATGGGCAGACTGAATGAGTGAACCAGTGCTTGGAACAGTTCCTGCAGTGTTGCAACGCCGCGGATCATTCAGATTAGGTTTCTCACCTTCCTATGACACAAATATAGTTACAACAACACTTTGCATTCTTAAATAAGTTGTTCCCCTTTTTTTGCAAACCTATGGCTTTAAACCCACCTTTAACATGGAGCGCAGCTGTGGATCTAAGGTTGAAGCGGTGGTGGACTTTGCCACGGCTATCAAGAAGGTCCACCAAGGGGTTTCCACAAGTTTGGGGGCGGCAATGCAAGCTTATAAGGAGAACGCTGATGGTAAGCGCTGAGTGGGTTCAGCGTATAAGGAAAGGGGATCTTGTAATGCTTGATGCTTGTTACATCCCTATCAAGCAGCCATTCAAGAAGCTGGGACCAAAAAGCATTGGCCCTTACCGCGTTGTTAGAAAGGTGAGACATGTCTCATACCAGTTAGATCTTCCTTCTTCATTTCAGATCTTCTCTGTGTTTCATGAGAGAAAGCTGATGTTGTTCAAGGGCCCCCACTAGAGAATCCTGAGGCATATCTTGTGGATGGTGCGCCAGAGTGTGAAGTGAAGAAAATATTAGCCTCCCATCATGTTAAAAGAAGACTTGAGTACCTGGTATCTCAGAAGAGTTTTGACACTTCAGAAAACAGTTGGGTCCCAGCGAACAACTGTGTGCATACCCAAGATCTTATTGAAGCTTTCATAAGGGTTGCCCCAAGCTTCTGGCTCTCAACCCAAACTGACCGTTGCCACAATGAAGTTGGCCCCAATCCACAAGAACTTTTCCCTAGCGAAAGCCCCTGGAGAGGGGTTGTTCCCCATTGGGAGGAGAGGGTAGTCTCATGGTTAAATGACATGATAGTGGGGACCAACACCAAAGACAAGGCTGGGTGACAGGAGGCCTGGAAGATGAAGCTTCAGGCCCTTCCTGACCTCAGGCACACAGTAGACCAACGCTGGGTACAAGCCAAAGATGCCCAGGTTGGTACTAGTGAGGTGCCTAATGCCCATCCCCTTACGTCAACCCAGGCATTAAAATGGACAGTTTACTCAATTAACGCAGAAAGTTTGATTTGGTTAGTTGAGGAACGGGGTCTCAAACCTATTACATTTATGAAATCATGTGTTTTTGTCAGATCCAACTTCAATCAATTACTTGAATGAAGTCAGTTTCTGTGTTTTCTACCAATTTTGGATGGTAGTGTTTGCCTATTGGAAAATAGGTGCTTGGGACCACTTTAGCAGACTCCAAATTTTCCTGACGAAGTTTAATTATGTTTTCTGTGACCAACATTCCTTGTTGGTCAACTTCCTAAAAAACCTTTTCCGTTTTCCCATATTTTCTTATGTTATCTCTAGCAATCCTATATGCGGACCTCTTCTAAGAGGTCTCACACTACGTTAACCACTTTATTATAAATGCAGGAAATGTTCAACTCATGCACTGTTGGGTCGCCCAGGTTCTCTTCAACCTGGGGCGTTCACCCCTTTTCCCTTTGAGCACCGCGTCATTTTTGGTTGTTTGTTTGCTATCATGATCGCACTTTTATTTATAAGTAATTATTGCTTCAGCACCCTCCTCTGGGCTCTAGTCACTTTCAAAGTAATGGTTAGTTCCCTGGCGTTGGCTTTGTGCACTGAAAACTACCACGCTGGGAACAGGAGAGTTATAGACTCTCTCCTTACAAAAGTGAAAGAAATAGAATATCAGTTACCTAATTGTCATGTGCCAACTTTTGGGATTATTGTTAAAGGAAAAGTTTTTCCTTGTCCAAGTTGTTCTCCAGTACTTCTGTGGAAGAAATGAAGAATTATTTTCTTTGTTTAAAGTGCCTTTCAGTTACCAGAAGGAAGAGCATCAGAACTTGTCTAGCAGTGAAATATTTAATTCGTTTTTAGAGCTCAACTAGGATAATAATCTTCATACAATAATCCATCTAGTACTAAAAAAGTCTTCATACAATAATCATCATTAGCTTTTATTATCTCAATCAACTATATATATCCAATGTACACCTTGTACCTGTGCAGTAAACTTCAAAAATTTTATATTGGGTGCTCACTACAGGTGTAAGGATTTTCAGGAGCCTAATTTGTCTCTGGATGCACACTGGCAGGTTCCAATCAGCCATCAAAGTAACCATGGAATTAATGTGAGTATGGCCCCATGCCCTCTAGTTGATAATGGGAGAGTCATCTTAGAAGATGCACTAAAATGGCCTCAGTGGGTGAATGGTGCATAAAAATACTAAAGATGGCAAAATGGAAATGGCGGGAGGGAAAATGATTATACAAAACTAAACAAATCTCATAAATCAAAATAGATCATTACACTCACAGGTAAAAGCACTAGTCTTTGTATAAGGAAAGGAGTATTATGGTTTGCAGTGCTGTTTTTGGGTTTTGCGGCTCTTAATCAGCATCTTCTTCAGCTTCAGGTTTCTGTGCTCGCGCTTGAGAGGAGAGGTTTGGTTCACAAATTGGAACAAAAAATTGATGGTGGGGGAGGTGATGAAGTATGCCATAATAAGATTTTCCCCAATTTAACTTTCTTAGAAAGTTTTAGATTTTTCTAAACTGAGGCTTGCTCCATCTTTGGAGGTCAGGAGAGCAATCAAACGCAAATTTCCAGAAGTTGTTGGAAAGTGTAACAATTAAATCCATCTAAATTGTTGCATTTTGAATTTTTTTTTTGGATTTTTTGAATCTGAAATAAATCATTTAAGAGGACTAATGGTTTTGTCAAATTTGGGCACTGGGTTGTCCCTTGCCTGAATTTTAAATAAGCTTGCATGAGCCTAATCAATGATTTGGGTGAGACCCCCAAAGGGCAGCTGTTAAAAGGTGCGTCTGCCAATTCTGAAGCTCACTTCAAAATTTTACCCCTAGCTTTCCCTCCTGGGGAGCATTGTCAGTTGCTTCCCAGATGAGCTCTGTTTGGCGGACCCTTTTATATTCAGGTAAAAACAAAAGTTGTTTCAGGGTTAGCATACCTCACTTACCTGTTGGTCTTTTTCAGGTATCCAGTTTCAAGGAGCTTTTGCGTGGTTGAGTCATACCAACCACTATTCAAACCTTGCATAACCAACTAGTAGTAGGAATGTTTGGCGCTGTTGGTGCACCAGGCCTCATTATACTTGAAGTTAGGCTGCTTTGGCGCTGTTGGTGCGCCAAAGAATCATTTATTATATGGCAAACAGAAACTGGGATTTTCTAACTGTTACATAAATCTGAAGTCAAATGTGCACTACACGCCTCCGTTCCCCAGTTCAGCTGACCTCAGTGATCACTTGTTCCCAATTGTTAAGAGACCAGCACTGGTGGGACTGGTGACTGATGGCCAACCATGGACCCAAAGTGACTGTCAGCTGAAAATACAAGTGGGGCCTCCCACTTACCAGGGATTTGGTTGGCATTGAGGGGACCTGTCCCAGCAGGGCTTCTCACCAAAAGATGGTCTTCCTGGAAAGGGGATGGTCATCCAGCTTCACTGAACTGCGCGCCCCTCTCATGCTTCTGTTGGAGAAAGAGCCTTTCTGGTTGGGATTGGAAGACCATCACTACCAGGAGCCTGGGAGGGGGCACAACGTAGCCGCATGCTGGGCGTGCGTCCTCATACTGGGTGGGCTGATTCTGGCAGCCCAGTCCCGATTTGCCCTCATCATTTGTCTTTTCCCTTTGAGAGGCCCAGATTTTCTCTGGGCTAATTTTCCTGGGGCTCGACGTAACTCTCCACAGGAAGTCCTCATTTTGGAGGCCTTCCGCTCTGGGGCCCCTCTTTAGGGAGGGCCCTTCTCTAGTGGGGGGTAATGTAACAATCAAGTTCATCTCAATTATTTCATTTCAACTCAAATTTGGATTTTTTTAATCTGAGTCAAACCTTTTAAAAAGACTTTTGGTTTGGTCAATTTTGGAGGCTGGGTTGTGCCTTGCCCAAATTGTATATTAGGCTCATATGAGCCTAATTAATGATTTGGGTGAGACCCCTGAAGGGCAGCCATTAAAAGACTTGACCGCTAATTACAAAGCTCACTTCAAAGTTTATCCCAAGATTTCCCTCCTGGAAAGCATTGTTGGTTGCTCCCTAGATGAGCTTTGTTTGGCAGGCCTTTTTTATATCCAGAATAAAAATAAAGGTTGTTTTGGGGTTAGCATACCTCGCCTACCTGTTAGTCTTTTTGGGTATCCAGTTTTGGGGAGCTTTTGCATGGTTGGGTCATATCAACCACTTATCAAACCTTGCATAACCAACTTGTTTTAGGAATGTTTTGCGCTGTCAGTGCCCAAACCTCTTCCTACTCAAAGTTAGGCTGCTTTGGTGCTATCAGTGGACCAAAGAATCATTTATTATATGGCAGTCAGGAATTGGGATTTTTTGACTGTTACAGAAAGAGCTTTTAGGGAAATAATAGAAGGGAGGGTAAAATTGGGTCAGATTCCCAAAAAATCTTTGATGAAATTACTTTATCATAATTTAAGCGTTGTAAAGCCATCAGAAATATGAATGTTCTGGATTTTTTTTTGGAAAATAGATTATGGTCTTGGGTGACTTACCTGGGTTACTACTACTTTTTGTTAAAACTGAGGGATTTCTCAAAAAAGGAGCTTAATCTTGTCAACATACCAATTATTAGACATTGAGGATATTAGAGTGGGTGCAGATATGAGATATTTCATGAGTTATATAATTGACCTTTTCTACCTGAAAAGGGGTAGTAAGCACCACCTTGACTCTTACCCCTTTGTGGAAAGCCTTAAAACAGGGTAATTGAGTTTTCAGGCCAAATATTACTTTATTAATCCTCATCAGAATGTCTAGAATAATGAATTCTGAAAGTTGCTAACAAAAATATAAATAACTAAAAAAGAATATGCTGAATTTGGCGTCACAATCTGATCTAACTACCTTGGATGAACAAGTGAATAAAGCTGCAGAAGAAATTGAACAAGTTGTAAGGGTAAATTATAATATTTAAAGGAAAGTCACTGTCAGGTGAACAGCAAGTAAGAATTAGACTGGCCTGCCAGCCCAGATGCCAGAGCGTCTGAATGGTAAGCCAGAATGCCCAAGGCACTGCTGTTGATATGACAAATATGGAACTAGAAAGAAGTTCCACTAGTATCTGTCAGTGATCCAGAATTTTGTACAGGCATAAAATAAAATACCAGACAACCACAGCCGTTAACCCTGAGGAGTATGAGAGTGTCAGCGGAAAAGGCAGCTTAGTCCTCAACATATAAAAACTAAATTTTGGGTAGGGTTTCTAAATAAAAAAATAAAGAAGAAAAATAGAACAACAATTTTCTCAGTGCAATGTGACTGATTAAATAGTCATCAATTTGGAGGGAAACCAAGCTGGGACTGGGTCCCACAAATTTGATCTAACTGGCAAATTATTTGGGAATTGGCGGGTTAGTTCCCTGGGAACTGACACCAAAAAATTCGGTGGCAGGCCGAGTCACTGTCAGTTTGACCTCAAATGTCCAAACCAAGGCTCAGCTATGTTTTTGATGGTTGGCACAATGGCGTTTAGCCCGATGAGCAGCGGGAATCCCCCAAGGCCACCCTGCATAGGGGTGGGCCCATTTGGTTGGGAATGGGTTCAGGATGCCCAACCTGCCCATGCTCAGTCACTGGGACATTCGTTTGGTCAGTGGCATTTCATCAGGTGCAACGCCCAATTTGCCAGCAGGAAGCTTCAAAACCTCATTGATGGTGTCTGATGCTATTACCTGCCCATTGGGGGTGATGCTGACAGATTTGGGAGGGGGGAGATTTTTCTGATCATCATGTTAACTGAATCACAACTGTCGGGCATTCCAGCCAATAGATCAGTCTTTATAACTTTTTGACCATTTAAAATCCAAGCATCAGGCTGATTGACGCTCAAATTAGTTGTTATCAATTTCTTTTTTGGCGATCTTGAAGCAGATTTCACTGATTCCTTGTAGCAGTTCTGCTGAGGAGAGTGTGGGTACCAGAAGTGGGATCTGAAGCAGAAGGGCTGTTACCCAGCACTCATCTACCACGTGAGCAAGATCGCTCTGAGTAATGAGGGGTATGGCCATCCTCTTTGGTACCTTCTTTCTTGGGAATGGGAAAATGGCCTGATTGATTCCCAGAGGATGTTCCCCGTGACTTACATTACCCTTTCCTTTTCCCAAGGGAAGGGCCCCACCACTGGGAAATTGTACGAGAGCCACATTCTTGTGCACCTTGGGTAACTTGATCACCATTACTGTCACAGGTTTTTTTTGGGGGGGGATGGGGAGCCTCAAGGTGGGATATTTGGAACGCTTTGACCAGGTCCATGCAATTGTGAAATTGCGCGCCTTGACCCAGCTGTTCTCATAGCTGGATACCCTTTCCAGGCCATGAGATATTGGATGGAACGTCACGATTTCTGGGATGCCAGGATAGCCTCTATCTTGGCCTCTTCCTCATTTTCGATGATGATTGGTTCTAGTTCTGTGGGAATTGCACCCTTGAAGGGTGACAGTTAGGAAACATGGAAAATGGGATGCTGCTTCCAATGCATGGGGAGCTTCAGTCAGAACGCCCCATTACCCAGTACCTCCTCCACTAAATGGGGACCTGAGCATTTACTGGAAAATTTATGGGAAGGGGCCTGGATTTTTTAGTGACGGGTGTCAAGCATAATGTAAGAGCCCACTGTAAACTTATGACCCAAAAGACACTTTCAATCCACGAACTGCTGTCATTGAAATGGCAGAAGAAGTTTAGGATGGGCTGCCAGTCAGGATGCATAAGCACTCAAAAAGCAAGCCAGAATGCCAGAGGCATTGCTGACTGAATGACTTGATATGGAGCCAGGCATTGGGAAACGATGAATTGTTGGTGCAGCACAATAGCGAGTATGATCCTGACAACAAACCACACTGAATCCACTCTTGACCAGGGGGTCTTTCTGCAGGGGGTGGGATCTCTGAGATAGTCTCAATGAGTTCTTCAGCATATGGAGCCATTTCAACCAGGGCAGCAAGAATACGGATTCTCTCTTGCAATTGGTGGACATAAGGCCACAAGATCCCCATGTATTGCTCTCAGAAGTTAGTGATAACGGGGTTATAAAGCCAAAGTATTGGACTCGCTGAATCCAATTGATGACGGAGGGGGCCGTAGTGAACATGAGTATGGTAGATCTCATCTGGTATATGGACTGATGGGCCACCAGGGAAATGCCATCAGGGATGCGGTCAGAAGAGATAATCAAATTGTTTGGTTTTTGGCAAAATTTTTATTGTAAGGAATTAAAGAAAATTGACCAACAATTTTCTCAGTGCTATGCAACTGATTAAATAGTGGTCAATTGGGGTAGTGACAAGCTGGGATCAGAACCCTCAATTTTGACCCAACCAGAAAATTGTTTGGAAATGGGCGGGTTTGTCCTTGGGAACCAACATCGCAAAATTTATGGTGGGCTGAGTCACTGTCAGTTTGACCTCGAACGTCCAAACCAAGGCTTGGCTATGTTTAAGATGGTTGGCATGATGGCATTTAGCCTAATGAGTGATGGGAATCCCCCAAGGCCACCCCACATAAGGGCGGGTCCATTTGGTTGGGAACAGGTTTGGGACACCCAACCTGCCCACGCTTGGTCGCTGGACTGTTCATTTGGTCAGTGGCATCACATTGGCTGAAACACCCAAATTGCCAACAGGGGGCTTCAAACCCTTGTTGATGGTGCCCGATGCTATAACCTGATCATCAAGGATGGTCCCTAACAACTTTGGTAGGAAGGTGCTTTGTTTTATTGGCATATTGATAAAATTGGAACTGTTAGGCATTCCATCCAATTTCAATTTGACAATCTCAGTGCAGATTTCACTAATTCCCCATAACAGTTCTACTAAGGTGAGTGTGGGTACTGGGGGTGGGGTCCAAAGTGGAAGAGCTGTTACCCATCGCTCAACTACTATGTGAGCGAGATCACCCTGAGTAACGAGAGGTACCGCCATCCTCTTTGGTGTCTTTTTGCTCAGAAATAGGAAGATGGGCCAATCAACAGCCAGAGGATGTTCCCCGGGACTTACAACCATTTGTAGTCATCTATAGCTTTGATGAGGTGTTCCCGCACCAAGGCTTGGGTTGATCTAATATGAGCAGCATGTTCCGCGGCAGCTTGAACCTCAGGTCGCAAGCACAGTCCAACCAAAAATGAAGGATTATAACCCAACGTTGCTTCATAGGGGGAAAACCCCATGGACGCGTGGGTCCCGTTATTGTAAGCGAAATTGAGTGAGAGTGAGGTCATCAGCCCAAGTATCCTGCGTGGCTGCAGCATAGCAACGCAGGTAATGTTCAAGAACTTGTTTGACCCGCTCGGTATGGCCATCAGACTGAGGACGATATGTCATGGAGTGACAGGGGGATAATTTCAGGATTGATAGGAGTTCACTCCAAAACCGTGCGGTGAACTGGGAGCCACAGTCACTGATGATCTTCTGGGGGAGACCAAACATCAAAAACACATGGCGTACAGAAAGGCGGGCAGTTTCTTCTGACATAATTGTGGAAGTAAAAGGTATAAAGAGGGAAAATTTTATGAAGCGATCCACCACTACCATCACTGCTGTGAACCTGTTAGAACAGGCTAGATTTATGATAAAGTTCACGGACACCAATGTCCATGGGCCCTCCGCCTGCTGTAAGGGGTTCAGGAGGCCATTTTTGCTGGAATGATCTGACTTGGCCCTGGTGCAAGTAACACAATCGGCGATCCAGGCCAGAACTTCTTTTGTAAAACCTGCTCAATTGTAGGTCCATTTGATCAAATCGATGCATTTCTTAGAACTGGGGTGACCAACCGTGGGGGGATCGTGATGTGCACAAAATACCTCAATTTGGGAGGAGGGGGAAACCCAAACGCGAGATCTAAAATACATAAGACCCTCCTTCAGTGAGTATATGGAGTGTTTATGCTTCTGGTGAGATAACTGATCAACAAACTCCACGCCCTCAGGGCAGGCCATTTGACTGGATAAGACCTGAGCAACTAACGGAGCATCAGGGGCTAGAGCGGTGGAAGAAACAACAGGTGAACAATTGACAAGATTTGGGTGAAAGAAATCACAGTAATGAGATACACTTCCTCTGGATCTATGGAACTGTGGGTGGGGCTGCGGTTGAGAAAATTGGGAAGTACATTTAGTGCACCTTTTACGAATTTGTATTTGAAGTTGAAACAGTACAGGTCCCAATAAGTTTGGGCTTGACAATGTGCCAATTTTTGGGGTTTACAAAAGTACAACTGGGCCTGGTGATCCGTGCAAACTTTTAGTTCATGTCAAGCACCATGTAACAGGTACCTCCAATGAGCTAGGGCCCATGCAACAGCTGCCAACTTCTTGTCATAAATAGCCAAAGACTGTTCCATAGAGATGAACTTTTGGGAAAAGTAGGTGACTGAGTGTTCCAAGCCATTGTGTTCTTGGAGCAACACTGCTCCAATAGCTACTGATGACGCATCGCATGCAACAATATATGACTTGGTGGGATCAGCATGTTTCAAAATGGGAGGGGATATGAACACCTCCTTAATTGATTTGAACGCCTGTTGGCATTCATCCATCCAGTGAAATGGTACGTTTTTCCCTGTAAGGGGGTGGAGTGAGGCGGCGAGCTGTGAAAGTGCGGGGAGAACTTTTTTAAGAAAATGATGGTTCCCAAGAAACTCCATAGTTGTTTCTGGGTAGTCAAGGTTGGCCACTCTCGGATAGCATCCAACTTATTGGGAGGGGTTGCGAAACCATCTTTAAGGATGAGGTTCCCAAGGAATGTAACCTCCTCCTTATAGAACTCACACTTGGAGGGTTTGAGGAACAAACCTGCCTTATGCAAAGTGACCACCACCGCTTCCAAGTCAATAGCGTGTTGTTCTATATTCAGGAAGGGAACCAGGATATCATTGATGTATGCAACTGCGCAGGTAAACTGGAGGTCACCCAGTACATTGTTGATCATATGTTGAAACATAGTGGGAGCATTCATCAGCCTGAAAGGCATTACACAGAATTGGAAAATGCCGCACTTCATCCAGATCTCTGTTAACCATTCCTGCCCTTCCATTACCTGAATTTGGTTGAAGGCGTTCACCAGATCAAGCTTGGAGAACTCATGGGATTTGGCGATTGCCTGACTGATTGTCTGCTCCAGAGGCAAGGGGTAGGGATCAGAAACCGTTATTTTATTTAAGTAACCATAATCCATGCATGGACAGAGAGAACCATCCGCTTTTTTGGTGAAGACGATGGGGGAGGCGATGGGTGAGGTCTCATTGAACAACCACCTTTTTTCAGCATATCATCCAACCACGTATTAAGTGCAACTTCTTCCTCCGCTGTATGGGGATACAACGGACAGTCGATGTTCACCAACTACACGGTTGTTCAAAACCCACAATTAAACCTAGTGTTCTTAGGCAGTCAATCCACCTTTTCCAAGTCGAAGATTCTTCGATAGTGCATTAAGCTTTCAGGAAAATTGGCCGGGATGCCCGCAGAAGTGACTAGGGAAGTTATAGAACTGGTTCCTTGTGTCTTATTGAGGGTGTCAATCAAAGGGAATTCTCCCTCCAGATGATCATTGGTAAATGACAACGTATTAGACTCCAAGTGAATCTTAACATGTTGTCAGCACCACCACCCCACTCCTAAGATCACTGGAAACACCAATTTTGGCATAGCCAAAAAGCAATCACAGAAGGTGAATTGATGTATAAAAAATGTGACTGGGCGACGTACCAATTATGAGGTTTGGGAGGCTGACGATGCAACCATCACCAAAGGACCAGCATCCATGACAAGTTCCAAATACTGGGCCAGTTCTACACTCATAAAATTCCCCGCGGCTCCAGTGTCCACCAGGGCCTCAAAGGAGACGTGATGGGACACAACACTAATCTTCATGGGTACTAAGAAGTAAGCGGAGTTTTTTATTGGTAGTCGTGGATGAATCCAGTGATCCGAAAAGATGGTGGTGGGGTCAGGGGAAACCACTAGGCTTTGGTGAGGAGCCAACTCATTGCAAGTTGAGATGTCAGACCCTACTGACATGAGCAAAATAGCCGCTGCAACTATGGGGGAATGGGTTTGGAGTTTTGAGTGGGACTGGACTAATGTGGGCAGAGATAATCTTCTTTACAACCTGATTCAGTTGGAAAGAAGGGACCATTGCTGTGTCAATGTATGCGAGAAAGGCGGAAATGGCTAAGAATAAAGGTTGGTCAATTATGTCAGGCGAACAGCAAGTAAGAATTAGACTGGCCTGCCAGACAGAGTGCCAGAGTACCCGAACAGCAGACCAAAATGCCTAAGGCACTGCTGCTGATATGACAAATATGGAACCGGAAAGGAGTTCCACCAATATCTGCTGGTGAGCCAGAATTTCGTATAGGCACAAGATAAAGTACCAGATACACAGCTGTTAAACCTGAGGGGTACAAGAGCATTGGTGGATAAGGCGGCTTAATTTTCAACATATAAAAAAATTAAATTTTGGGGAAGGTTTTTTTATTGGAAAATTTAAAGAAGAAAATTTAACCAACGATTTTCTCAGTGCGATGAAACTGATTAAATAATCATCTATTTGGAGGAAAACGAAGCTGGAATTGGGTCCCACAAATTAGACCTAACTGGCGAATTAATTGGGAATGGGCGGGTTAGTTCCCTGGGAACTGACATCATAAAATTTGGTGGCAGGCTAAGTTGCTGTCAGTTCAACCTCAAACATCTGAACCAAGGCTCAGCTACATTTCTGATGGTTGGCACAATAACGTTTAGCCCAACGAGTGGCGGGAATCCCCCAAGGCCACCCCACATAGGGGTGGGCCCATTTGGTGGGAACGGGTCAGGATGCTCACCCACCAATGCTCAGTTGCTGCGCCATTCATTTGGTCAGTGGCATTGCATCAGGTGCAACACCCAATTTGCCAGCAGGAAGCTTTGAAACCTCATCGATGGTTTCTGATGCTTTTACCTGCCCATTGGGGGTGATGCCTGACGGATTTGGGAGGGGGAGATTTTTCTGATCATCATGTTAACTGAATCACAACTGTCGGGCATTCTAGTCAATAGATCAGTCTTCATACCTTTTTGACCATTTGAAATCCAAGCGTCAGGCTGATTGATGCTCAAATTAGTTGTGATCAATTTCATTTTGGCGATCTTGAAGCAGATTTCACTGATTCCTTGTAGCAGTTCTGCTGAGGAGAGTGTGGGTACTGGAAGCAGTATCTGAAGTGGAAGGGCTGTTACCCAGCACTTGTCTACCACATGAGTGAGATCGCCCTGAGCAACAAGGGGTATGGCCATCCTCTTCGGTACCTTCTTGCTCAGGAATGGGAAAATGGCCTGATCAACGCCCAGAGGATGTTTCTCGGGACTTACAGTCATCTCCTTAAAGCATTTGAGACTGAGATAAATAAAAAGTTAATGTTCCAGAGGGCTTCTTGGAAAGCAGATAAAAAATAATCCAAGGATCAGAATGGCGTAGTGCAAATAATAAATCATAAACAAGAATTTGAAAATAATAAGTGCAATTGCTCCAGATGGAGGCAGATAGAGCCAACAACGAAATAGGTAAAGAAAGCTCCACTGGGAAAGTACAGCCCCAGAGAAAAAGCATGTAGTTTTTACTTCAATTTCAGAGAAAGCCCTAAGAATACCCCTCATCATTGGTAAGGTTACTGGAAATGCACCTTCCACTATGGTAACAACAGAAGAATATTGGAATAAACTGAAATTACTATTTACACCAGAATAATGCCCCAGCATTTTTCTGTTTATATAGAATAACAATGTTTGTATACAGTGACTACCAGAAAGCAGTTACAATTTAGAACTTTTTGGACACAGATTGTCAAAATCTTATTGGGCTTCATCTCAATGAGGATAATTGGATGTACAAAGACGTCAAAGATGCAATCATGAACGTTTTCAGCAGTTATGAGCAGATGGCTAGCCACAGACAGGAGTTTATAGAAATCCAATGCAATAAAGATGAAACCTTAGCTGCTTTTCCTGACCAATTTTACCGGAAAGCACAAATCCTGTTGGTTGATAAAGTTCTGTAAGATTTTTATTCATGAATTGCAAAGCAGATGGCTCTTTGGCTTTACTGAGATCTGCACCAAGCTATGGTTTTAGCATTTGAAAACCAAACTTCCCCATTGCAGATGGTGTGGTACCTCAATATGTTAGAATTAACATTCAAAGTAACTCTTTAAACCTTAAAATTCTATTCTCACTAGAAATGATCATAAAATATGAAGTTTGCTGAGCCCAACAAGGAAGCTTAAGATCGAGTAGCATGGGAAGCAAACCCAAATAATCAAAATGGGCGGATAAATCTTAAAATGCTGTCACAATTGTGTAAACCTGGACATTTTGCAACTCAATAATAGCCAAGAAGCCTAATGAACAAGTAAATCTGGTTCAGTCTAAGGAGAAGGAAACTATGCAATATATGAAAAAAGAGTCAGCAGTCTAGGTATGGAACAATTGAAAACTTCTTTAAACCTGTTCCCCATAACATATATAAAGACAAATTGGGTATTTCTATTTTCTGTAGATAAAAATACATCTGATCTTCTCTATTGGGTTTTTAATTTGGCTGTAAGTTCATCTAACAGAGCAAAGGCAAAGAGTATCAATTCAAGGATCTTAAAAAAGGTCACTTGGCCTTATGCTCATCAACTAGTGGAAAAAGAACATAACAGATGATCTTGGCGTAACAGTTCTCTTGACTTTACCCGGGGTTCAAAAGTGGGCTCAAAGATGAGAAACTAGTGGAGATATTGATGAATACAAAAAGAAGGGGTGAAGATAACTACTTTTTAGTTATAAGGTTTTAATATCAGTAGGGTGACTTGGGACATGATGCTGAGAGAACTTAAATGGTCCCATATGATCAGGATCTATCACATCCTTTTAGATTGACTGCCTGTTTAACGCCATTATTATGCATCATCCTTGTGACTGCAATGGCGGGAGTCACATCTTTTGAGGTTTGGGAAGCGGAGGTGAAATTCGAGAAGGCAACTCCAACAATTCTCATGTGATAATGTTTCCTGATTTAAATTCTACTTGGTGTCTTCAAAGACAAGTTCTAATTGTGAGGGCTCAGGAGTCAACTTATCATGGCCCAATTTGGGAGTAGGGAACCTGATTACTCATCTTCTTGAATACTGACAACGCCCCCTCAAGATCTTGTTGGAGGGGTATAGGACTATAGGAATTGGCCATATACTCAGATTACCATTGTCCACTGATTGACATCAGCAAAAGAATACTAAGAGTTTACCTTATGAATTGATTTGTAGGGTATTGACTCAAGAGCATTGAGCTTATTCTGTCAACTTCCAAGTCTTTTGTTGATAAAAGAGAACTAGTTCATTTATTTCAAAGATGGCAAGGATGGGAAGCCAACATTAAATTTGGGATATCTTTCTTTATGTGATGGTGATAATTAATGGAGTGATTAGGGCTTGAAGCCAGACAATTCCATCAGCCAAGGCCCTCATACTCAAATCAGTTTTCTCAGACGTGGAGTTAATCATTAGGGGCTGAACGCTACTTGGTAGGTGAGGGGTACACCCATATAGAGCTTCAAATGGGAACATCTTGATTATCCAAAAGTAGTTTGACTAGTAAGCGAGCAAGGCTCTGGGTATATAATGGTTCCAGCGTGTAGGGTTGGAGGCGGCCATCTGAAGAATAAAGATGAGTGTTCCATTAGCACAGTTCACCACCCCATTGGTTGAGGGGTTATAGCTGGTGGTAAAACTTTGGTTAGTCCCAAAAAGTGAAGCTAATTCTTGGACTACCTGTGAGGCGAATTTTAGCCCATTATCAGAGAGTAAAGTTTGTGGTCATCCATGCTGAGTGAAAATGGTTTAATAAGGAATAGGGGTATGGCTTTTTGGTGGTTTTGGGAACGAAAATTGCTTCAACCCATTTTTTCAAATGGTCCATGGCTAGTAGGATATATTTATGCCATGTAATCTGATGGGCAGAGGGCTAAAACATTAATAATAATGGAATCTAATGGACTTTATGGAGCTACGACTGAATTTTGATACCTGGGACTAGCATGATTTAGTATTGACAAGTCATACAAGCTTCTATATTTTCCTGGATAGTCTCAACCATCTGATTCCAATAGCATCATTTCTTTAGCCATTTGTGGGTCTTTTCCACTGGCCCATGTCCCATGGTCATGTGTCTTCAAGAATAACGCTGGTTTGATAAGAGGGAAGATATACAGGAGCCTTTTTTACTGATTTTCTTATACAGCATTCCCTCTCAATTTAAGTGTCTTGGGCCATAATTTGTAGTTCAGTTTAGATCTCAAGTGCTCCCAACTCCCATCACTAAGTCCATCTAATTAGATTAAACAATTGGTGTTCTTAAGGGGTCAAGTCAGCCTATACCAGCATCCTTAAGAGACCATTGGAATTCTGATGAATCACTCTTGTATGACAGAAAAATAGTAAATTGTAGTTCTGAAGCTTAAGGCCTATCTTGCTAACTGTACATTTGGGTTCTTCATCTTCTGAAGCCATCAAAGTGAGGAATGATCAGTGATGACAGTGTAATGGGTGCCAGATCTCTCTTTCACTTTGATAACTAAATTGAAGCCAAATTTGGATTTTTTATATAAATAAAAAAATGACTGCACAATAGAGCCTAAAACTTATCAATGTCGATGAAATCAACACCTGCTGCCCCAACTTGGGGTGGTGGTTCACTGCCATCTGGCGTCTTTTTGGCTGCCGCTGAAGCGCGCCTGGGCTGGCTCTGATAGCCCTCCCAATGCTACCAGGCGTTATGTCCCCCGTCTGGACTTGGCCCACCTCCTCGCAATTTTCTCAGGTGGTGCTCTGAAGCCCTTTGGTGCTCCCACAGAGCAATTTGCGCTTTGGCCTCTGGATCAAATATGAGAATCCTTTCTCATATGTGAGCGCAGCCATCATTGAGATGGCCACAGAAGTTTTCAAACCCACCGGCTTCATTGACTTACGCCCCTTTAAGGGGTACTTTCATCTTGGCTTCTGCTCTGAAGCTAATGCAGAAGCATCTAAGCTAAAAATTGTTTTTAAAATTCCAATTCCTGATGTTTGCACGCGGCTCCCAGATGAGGCCGATTTGGTAGTCAAGTTCGCTGAGTTGCCCTCCCATCACTCCCCCAAACGCCTCCACCATGAGCTCATGGAGGGTTTGGCCATTTATGGAGAAGACCACAAGCTGCAGTTTGTGGTTCCTAATGAGGAAGATTGGTTGGCAGGGCCTCATACCTTTGCAACAATCAGCCCATTTAATTGTGATTCTTACCTCACATTTCCCCCAACACCGTGATCAGATCTGCCCCTGATCACCCATTCTGGGCACATGTCAAAAATGGCCGCGCCATTTGCCCCTTGTGCTTCAAACTTGATCATTTAAAGCGCAAGTTCCCCATGGCTTATGCCTCTGCCGCTCCACTATTCCTTCTTCCAGCATTGGGTCAAAAGCTGCTTCACCCCAGTTCTTTGAACAGAACGTGATCCCTCCTACCCCTAGCCTTGGGGAAATTGGTTGTGGCTCCCAAAGTTGTGACCAATCAAAATTTTTTTTAACTTTTTAAAAAATAACTCAACTAAATTACTGAATCCTGAGGTGATGGCTAAATCAGTTTCAGCTGAGCTGCCATGGTCAACTGTCTGCAACCAATCAGCTCCAGACACCACTCCAATTCCAGTGGCTGGCCCAGCATTGGCCAAGCTAAATCCATTCGAGTGCCTCAAATGGATTGATGATAGCAATCAGCTGTATAACATCAAGCCAGATTTTGCTTTGGAGGAATTTTTTTTGTAAATCCTCCTGATTTGCATCCCCACCTTTAAAATATAAAAAAGGTTTTCCTAGTTATAAAAACATAAACAAAATGGTTGTAGAAGCAGCAGCAGCTCTGGCCAACACCCTCTTCCGCCAACATCTCCATGGGGCGATGGAACCCCTTGTTGAGGGTATTCCCATCCCAAATTCGCCCAATTATTTAAATGAGAATGCAAAATATGAAATTGATGAGCTCGTTTTTGGAGCGAGCCACACTTGCATTGATGCAGAAAAAACTTTTCTGTTTGACCCAAATTATCCCCAAACCCGCCAGAGCATCAAGTCATATAACTTGTGTGCTGGCTCATATCACTTTCACTGAGCATCAACTTGCTCAATACGTTGAGGCGATGGACGCTGCCGGCCTCATTAATGAAGAAAACCACAACTATACCTCCTTATTCCCCATGTCGCTGATGCTTCCACCCCAATGCTGTCCACCATAGTCCGCCAGCTAAAGCAGGCGCAGGAAAAAAGTTCCCCAAAGCTTCCTCACCTTCTGATATGGCTTCTTAAGCTGTTAGCTGAGGTGCCATATTAGGAATATTTTATTTCTAATAATCGCTTTGTTTGGCCCATTTGCAAATAAAGATGTATGGCGGCTCACCCTTTTTGGGTGGGCACCACTAGTGCTAAAAAGGCATTGAAACGGGTGCCATAAAGGTAAGATCAGAAATTCTTGATCACCAATAACACAGCTAGGCACTTGCGCTTAGTAACCCTATAATTTTGTTTGCATTGCTTTAAGGTCTTACTAAAGTAAGCCACTGTGTGATCAATCTGATATTCATCGTACTGAGAGAGGATAGCCTGACTGAAACATCATTAGCATCAGTGAATAGCAAAAAGGGTAATCAAAAGCGTTAATTACTGGAATTGAATAATAGTTATAGAAGTTTGCAATGCAGTAAACGCTAATTATATTTGGGCCGCCACACAGTTACATTCTTTTGTGGAAGGTAGACCAGGGGTTCAGTTAAATCAGCAAACTGAGGGATGAACTGAAAATAATAATTCACTATGCTAAGGAATACTTGAATATCCCTAAGGCTCTGAGAGCGCAACATCTTCTAAATGGTGGCAAATTTATCTTCAATAGGCTGATTATCATGTTTCCAGACATTTTTTTCAAGGAATTCCATTTAAGATTAGAAGAAGGAGCACTTTGAAGGTTAAAATTTTTTCAACCCTTTCTAAGACTGTTAAAGCTTTCCCAGAAGTGTTCCACATCACCGCTGAAGGTTTATAAGTATATAGTGATATCATCAAGGTACACAAGGATGCAGGATTGCTTTAAGTCCCCTAGGATACCATCCATGGTGCATTAAAAGATGTAATGCGCGTTTGCAAATGCCCTGGGGCATCCTCGTTGGCTCAAATAACCCCTCATTGACTATGAGCGTGCATTTGGATTGGTTTTCAGAGGCTAGCTCTACTTGCCAGTATCCAATAGTGGGATCCATAGTGGAAAATATTGTGACCAAGAAAACAAGCGGAGAGAGTCATTAATCTGTGGAAAAGGTTAACAGTCTTTCTTGGTAATGGAGTTAAGCCTTTGATAGTCATCTCAAAACAATGACTGCCATCCTTCTTTCAAATTAACAGGAGAGGGAGACCCAAGGGGTACGCAAAGGCAATAATAAACCAGCTTCAAGTAGTTGCTTGATCTCAACAGCCTCTTGAGTCACTGCAACCTTAAACTTCCAATAGAATGGGACCAAATGGGTCGAGCGTCCCCAGTCTCAATGTGATGCAAAACGCCATTCAATTTCCAAAAATTGTAGGCAGAAGTTGAGAAGAGGTTGAGTATCCTTCCTGTAATTTCTTAACTTGGCTATGTTGTTTGGTAGTGAGCCCTTGCCCAATAGAGGTGTTAGCTAGAACTACTGATGGGGATAATTCTAACCCAAAATCCCCTAGACTTCCAAAGTTATGAACATTATTTATGACTTCTACCAGGAGGAGGCATACATAAGTGGTTAGAATATTAGATCCCACTGTTCAGGTTTTTCAGTAGGTTTAGCCAGCATCACCAATATGGATCCAGCAAAGACATGATCTAAAATTCCAGAAAAGGTCAGGATTTTCTTGACTGCTAGGTTATACATACCCCATATTTCCAGCAATTGTCCCGAGGAATATTGGTATGTATATAGGTATTTAAGATAACTTGGGACTTTGGCGGTATAGTAGTTTCTTTAGGCAAATAAATATGCATGTCCTCTTGGCATCTACAGGAGGAGGGGGTATCCATACTTGAGAATCCCTTACATAATAAATTAGCCTAAGGATCTGGCTTTTGCTTTCTAACAGGCAAGCCTAAGATTTGACCTCCGTCTTGGCGTCATGAGAGATTTCAAAACTAATGGGACCCTGTGTCCTAATAGAGATAATAATCCTTCATCATAGTGCATGACTACAGGATAGTCCTAGAGGAACTGGTTCCCAAGGAGAAGGTGTAAATCAGATTGTTTAATTCAATGACTGGGGTATTCATTTAAGCTTGCCAAAGCAAAGAGGCAGCAGGGATAGGCCCCTTTGGACTTAGTGCATTGTGGCCCAGACGTGCCATTCTCATTTAGTGAGGCAATTCAGGAGCTACCTTGATACAATTAATTAATATAGATTAAATGGCTTTTACATGGGAACCACTGTTGACATTGCCTTAGACATGGTCTTTATGAATTTAAACAGCAACACATATAACAAAACTCCTGAACTGGGGGGTGAGTGAGTAACAAGAGAGATCAATCAGAATAAGAGTAAACACTACCAGGTTCATTATTAAAAATGGGTACTAAATTATCTTCTGGTATGACACATTAAACTAATTAGATGTTGTTGCATATCTTTAAGGGTGATACAGGGATGTCAACATGGGTCCCTCATTATTTATACTAAATACTCTTTTCCCGCCTCCTTGGTGAGACTCCTCCATAAAGCCTTAGCGCTATGAAGGTAACTATTGCAATAGGAGAATCAAGGTCTGGGATTTTTGATTCTCAACCACGTGGACCCAAGAACAGATAAAAAACAGATGCTGAAGACTTGGGATGTAAGGTAGATGCAGTAACCTCATTAGGTCATTCCATAATATTCAATATAAAGTGTAGCCGTTTTTCTGGCCAATCATATGCATTTGGATCTCAGGATAAGATTTTAATGCAGAGATGATCCTAGTTATGGCTTCATTAGGTTTATACAATTAATGGTTATCAAGGGTTGTGCTTGGGCATAGAATCAGCTGGTGATCTCCATGGTACTTTCTCTTTTGTTTAAAATATGCCCATGAAAGCCTGCTTCTAATTAAACAAAGTCTTTTATTTCCAAACTCCTGAATTAGGGCCATACAGACTTGTTCCAAGGTGTCAGGATTTCTGGCCTCTTAGGGTGCTCGCATAGTATAAGCTCAGAATCTCAACAAAGGAGAAGGTGCGGGAGGCTCAGTCCATCGCCCTGCCCAAGAGAAAGGGGGCTAAAGTTCCATTAAGTTTTCCAACCTCTGACCTTGTTGGAGAAGCGATTTGATAGAAAACATATTAGTATAGTAAATATAAACGATATTATATCAGTTATAATAAGATAAAAAATAATTTATTAGAAGAGCCTTATAATAAATTAAGGGCTAAAGCTAATAATGGGAGGTGAGAGAATTCATAACAGCCCCAGGGAAATTCTAAGCGAAGGCAATTTAGTGTTTAACTTAATGAAGCTTTCAGTATTAATTGCTGATAAAAAATCAATAATTTATAAAGGTGAATTTAAAAACTGACTATCCTTGGCATAAGTCTCCAGTATTTTTAGAATTTGACTAACTATTTGGATCAATACAAGATAGGTTTTAGAATAGCAATTTATCTTAAATATATTAGCGGTTATTTGAGGATTATCCCTGACAATTTTGATCAGCTCAACCAAGTTAATGGAGAGCGTAATCTGGCGTTTGCCAATAATTTAATATTGCTGAGTCGTGACCCCAAGTAGGAGGCTTCGCCATAAAAAGGGTGATTCCCAACACCAGTAGTGGCATTACTCTAAATGAGGAGTTGTGTTTTTCCAGGTGGCACTATTCATACGGAAGTGGATCTGCTTCACCTTCTGATAGTTGGTGGCTTCTTCCTTCAAGCTTTAATAAGTGTACAGGAAGGAGTAAATAGTTTCCTGCCTTATTGTAACTTTCTCCTTGAAAACAGGATTAAAGTTAGTCACAAGTGGGATGGAAAGAGTGTTGATGGCAGGATTTAGTGCAGGCTTGAAAATCTTGGTTTACATATAGTTGCGAGGGTCTTGTTAATCTAATCACCTAAATCCTTTCAGATCCTCCTGGATCTCATCCCAAATTTGGTTTAGAAATTTAATGAAGGCTCAAAGGACAACTTGCTCCTTCAGAGCTTAGATGTTGGCAAGTTGGTGGAGAATCTGACTCTCAAAGTTACTCAAACAAGTTTTAAACACATGACAGGTTTGTTCAAATTGGGTTATGCAGTTTTCAGTGACCTTGGCAAGTATTCTGAAATTAAACATCTCTTGGCAAGGCTTCAATAAAGACTCTGGGTTATATAGGAACTTCAACTACTCAGAGATTACATCCTTAATTCAGATTTCATATATGATACTGTAAGGCAGTGAGATCTGTTAAAACATCATGTTTCCAGGAGTCATTAGGATCTCCAGGAGAAGGCACCATGGGATTGGAATGTCCTTGAGATCTATGATGACCTCAAGGTCCATCTGAACCTTCAGCCCTTCCAGACCTTCTATCCCTGGGCCCTTCAGGACCTTCATACCTAGAGGCGATATCACAGGAGGCTAACTCCTGGTAGTGCTGCTGGAGTTTCTGCAAAAGAACCTCGATCTATTTGAGGAACTGGCTCTAGGTGGACTCAAGAAGCTGCACATTATGACAACGCTGGTCCATAAGTTAACATGAAATTCCACTGTCTAGAAAAGCTTTTACTTATGTGCATCATTGTTCAACTGGCGATTATTAACAATGGCTTCTCAGTTGTCATCAATGAAGGATGAGACAGAATTATAAAAATTAACAATTTTTGAGTGTAGGGTTTGAGTGAGCCCTAGTTGATGTGGTATACCTTGGTGATGCAACCAAACTATTTGTAGGATGTGATGTATGGCGGGATAGACAAAGCTTCAGAAATAGCGTCCAAGACTCAAATCTAACTCTCATGAGGGTATTAGGGCTGAGGTATAAAATCTCTCATCATGGAAGGCATTGAAAAGCCATGAGAGCTATCAGACATTTGCCCTCCAGGCTGCAAAGTAAGTATGTTGGGGGGCAAACAGGGGAAAATCGGAGAAACATCAGACATTTAGCCACCTCTGATAAAACATCAATTGATTTTATTATTAAGGATGATTTCACCAGCCAAAAGACCCTGGCTGACTCTCGGTGGAACCCAATAAATTGGGGCCCTAAGTTTCCTACTAAAACGCGGAATAATCCTATGAGTTTGGGGGGTCAGATTACCCTGAGCTCTCAGCTGAATCCCATCCTTATCGCAGAGGTTTCTCCCCTGACCCCTACTAACTTGGCCCAGGTCACACCGCGGCGACCAGCCCCTTTTTAGAGTTGAAGGGTGACCTGCAGAGTGAAATTCTTTTCCCACCCAGTGATTGGGTGAAATTGATGAAAGCCTTACCTCACGGAACCAAACTCCCTATTGTCAGCCCCTATCAGCCGCTTCCTTAACTAACGCGAGTTTGAAACGATCTGATAGGCCCGCTTCCCATATTCCCTAATTCAGAATGTACCAAGTATTCCAAACTTTGAGTCTCGATGCTTTAATTATGAAGTATTGACATTTTATGGGGGATCGTTTCTTACCCTCTGGAGCTTTAATAAAATCCATAAAAAATCACTTTTTCAAGGATTATATTTATTTATTAATTTAGTTTGTTATATTGGTGGTATCAACCCCAAGATTGTTGGATTTAGGTAAATTAGCACCAAGAGAGCCCTCAAGTACTAAAAATCCAATAAGAGCGTCTGACGAGGCCTCCCTTGGGGTAGATATGTTCTATAGTTATTAAATATCTCGTTGAGGTTCTCATATTGGAGTTGATACTGATCATGATCAACAAATAGTAAGATGGATAGGAAGCTTGCCTGAAATTCTAGGCTTTCTGGTTGTAGAGGAGTTACTTTATAATAAGAGCATTAAATCCATTGTGATATTTTTTTTGACTAAGTCAGCTCGCCAACCTTGTTTCACTTAAAATGTGAGGCTGACATGCTGCTCGAGGATTACTCTGTAAAGATTAGTCACCAAACTTTGCTTAGATCACAATCGTCATTTTAGAGTAAATTCTACTCTGATTCTACCCTTTGTAGCAATGATCCTTTTGTTAAACTGTTTGCGCCCATGGCAAATCTCTGTTTGACACTCTTAGACATGTTCATTATATGCTAGCCCATAAGTTTCAATGGAAGCAATCCAACTCTCCTTTGGAAGCTCAGCTACAAGATACCCACAATAGAAAGTGCCCTTGGTCAAACAGAGCAGATTTTAAACTGGTCTTTGTATCTGCTCACTAACTACTCCCATACTGGATACTGGCAAGCAGTTCACTCAGGCCACTATAAGTGAAATTAAAAGAATACCTGAGAATCTGTGGAAAGGTTTTTTATAATAAAAGCGAAGTATATATTACTCTATTTGAAGAACAAGATAGTAAAATTAATGAATATTGAGAATCAAAGTAGGAATAAGGGTGTCAAAAGTTGTTTTTCAAGATCTTGTAGTTAGACGGCGTCTAGCTGCTGCTTTAGTGACTTCATCCACAAAAATTTAGCCATGAGCTCCTTCTTGTGGTGGGTTCCCTGACCTGGATGCTCATAAGATCTTTCATCCATCCACGCTTCTGGGTTTTAAAAAGTTGTATCTACTTATATTATTGATTTATTACCAAATATGGTAATATGCTGTCCAGCTTTAAGTCTAAGCAATGGTACTCCTACAATGCACCTTGCATCGTGGTTTTAAGTAACTCTCAAGATTGGATGTTTTCATGATTTTGTAATATTCTTCAATATTTGATTGCTCCTGTTGTGATAATTTGGTTGAGTCATCATCACATCATCAGCAGAATGCAAATTTCCTCAGCCCCCCAAAAATATAAATGGGTTTCAGTTTTCATATGGATTTTTACAACGTCGTCATCTGCACTAAGTAATTCCTCTGAAGCGTCAGGACGAAAATCACTAATATGTCGTCATTCTATTATTGGTGAAAATTCCTTTTCTTACCCAAATATATAAGTAGGCTCGTTCATCCCCATTTGGGGAAGGTTGGTTGCCTACACTTCCACCAGTTTAAGGTGACTTCTACTCATTCTACTGGTCAAAGTTGATCTTCTTAACCATTTGATAACTCATATGTGACACTTCCCCTCCCATGACATTAAGGGAGAATGACCTAAGATGGTGAGCGTGTACTTTATTAAATACAATGTTAGTATAAAAGTATTGGATCAATTATTCAGCTACTCTCCTCGTAAAAACAGTAGCAGGCTCAGTAAAAATGGCCTGTAACTTCCCTGGTTGTGTTCCCCGCAGGTAATAAAATAGAACCTTGTCTATTAGATTGAACTCTAGTAGCCTAGTTCACCTTTGAATTTTTGTTGAACTTGAGGGATAGTCGCTTCAATGTTGTTTGAAGCTTCTAAATGGATAAAATTAAAATTCATCAGATAATTCTGATGATAGCCTCCAGGTGGAAGGTTCTTCTGGTCCGCTGTGATGATCAGTGCCAAGAGGGTTGACAGAGCTGCCTCTCGCCCATATAAGGCTTTAAAGGGGGCATCAAATCATTTGGTGGTGGCTCAACCGGTAATCCAACAACGCAGAGGGCAGCAAATGATCCCATTTCAATTTGTAATTAAGGGCCATCTTCTACAAAATTCCCCCAAGGTTCCATTAACTTGATTGAAACTTTTTTTTAAGAAGGAGTTTAGGAAGTAGTAAACTTCTTCTTTACTCACACTAGGTCCATCAGTTTTCTCACCACGTCCAAAATGAAAGCCTTACAGTTGTCTAAAAGTAAAATTTAAGGGCAAACATGCCTTGTAATGACTCAATTATACAGGAGGCAGTGTGGTAGAGATTGTGGTATATGTCTTGATTGCAGAGGCCTTGTCCAAATAGTAAAGTTTGTTGATTGTTACTAGGATAAACCTGGATCTTCTGGAGGCAGCCAATAAAGCCCAACAACTCAATAAAAACATTACTGAAGGCATTTTAAGGGGGATCATAATACACTTGAATTGCTTCTTTTTTTTTTAGTACTAGATGGTCCCAACCCAAGGGGGGGATTCATCGATGTCACTTGAATTGCTTCTTCATTGGGTAGAAACTCACACAAGGTATGCACAACTCCAAAGTTCGGTGTACTTCTTCTGACATGCACTCCCAGTAAAATTACTCATTCAGTTATGTTAGAATTTTCTGAATTCTTCCATGGCCCATGTGCTTATGAGCCTCCATTACCAATTTCATGTGGTTACTGGGTCAAATATAAGGGTACCACTTGTTTTGTATCTCCTTTTTAAAATTTTCATTGAAAGCCAGGTGTCTTATGAACATCTCCTCAGGACGCTCTTAAGTTCCACTGTTTCGTCCTGACAAGCCTCTTCTGGTAGCCAAAATAATGTTGTAAAGGCGATCACTCTATGGTGCTTTTAAAAAAACAATGGTAGACACAATAGGCCATCTGCGTTAAGGTGTTTATATACTTCTCAATTTATGATTTCAAAAATCATAGTCTTATTGGCGTACAGCCCAGCGGCAAGGCATCCAATGGAATCCTTCAAGTAATTGCACCTAGAGTAGCAACGCATGATACAATACTACCTTAAAATGTACTCAATACAAGTAAGGTATGAAGTGTTAGACCACTCTGATCACCATAAGGTGCTCACGCTCAGTGACCGTTGAATTCTTCACAGCTTTACTAAACACTTTTTAATAGTATTAAATCAGATGATCCATCCTATCTTCATTCAATTGTGCTAGGATTATGCCAAGCCCCACGTCACTGGCATTGGTATAGAGGTAGAATATTTTTTGAAGTCAGGGTAAGGCAAGATCAGCCCCTCTACCAATCTTTCCTTAAGATCCGCGAGGGCCTGCTTCTTTTCCAAGTCCACATAAACTTCATTCTCCTAGTGAGCAGTTATGTATGGGGCGTTGCCAAGGTTGTGAAATGACGGATGAACTGTCAGTAGTATCCACCATCCTGAGGAACATTTGGATACTCCACATGATCCTTTGTGGCTTCATAATCACAATGGCGTTCACCATCTTGTCTTGAGGCTAAATTCCGCTAGGGCTGATCTTATGCCTAAGGAACTCTAACTGTCTCATGAAAAAGGTGCACTTTCTCTGTTTCAACTTTATATTGGGTGTGCTCAGTCACATAAAGACTTCTCAAAGGTGCTGCAAATGCCCTAGAAGGTTCAGATTAATACAGTAATGTCATTGAGGTATATCAGCACACTTTGTAACTTCAGATCGTCAAAAATAAATTTATCATGCGCTGGAAAGTATTGGGGGCGATTCAGAGCCTGTGCGGAATCCTTGTGGGCTCATACAACCACTGGTTACTTATCAGGGCGCACTTTTTCTGATCTTAAGGCAAGAGATCTATATGCCAGTAGCTGCTGACCAGATCCATCTCCAAAAAGTACAAGCCTCTCAGGCACCACAGAGCGTCATTGATGCGCTAAAACAGGTACAAGTCTTTATTAGTTATCTTGTTCAAGCGGTTGTAGTCAATAGCTACTTTATGGGTTCCATCTTTTTTGCATACAAGAAACTAAGGAGATGCTCAGGGACACTTTGACAGTTTGATTTAGACATGTTTTGGATAGTTGGTTCAGCTCTTGCATGATAACTGCGTTTTCTGCTTTTGAGCAGTAGTAGGGTATGTATTTAAAGGGTATAGCGGAACTGGTACCCATTTTGTGGACCTTGTCCTTGCGTAGACCATAATCATTTGAACTGGTACTGAAATATCGCTAAATTCGTCCAACAGCTCTTCAAGATTATTAAGCTGTTTAGGGGTCAAATCCTCAAAACTGAACTCATTTAAATCAACTACTGCATGTACAGATTCAATGTCCTGGCAACTGAACAATTAGTGCTTTCTGAAAATTAACTAGATCATTTTCTCCCGCTACGCCAAAGACTAGGATCTAATTAGTTTCAATAATTATAGTTGAGCAATCTTAGAGGAATCCACCGGATCTGGTAGCCTTAATAAGAGGTTCAATTGCAATTAGTGTAATTTGATACCAGCGACTAAAATTTGAGAAAAATTGAGAATAAGTTATGTTAAGTTATTAATGGCTGCCAGCTAATGGAATGTTGAAAATTAGTAATGGGAAATGCGGTGATATGTTTATGATTCTGGAGAGAGTTATACCAAGGAATAGTGAGTGAGATTACCTGCTTGGTTGAGTTGAAGGTCAGTGACTTCTGAAAAGGAGATAACTTAGTGCATAGAGTGAAAAGGGTATCGCTTTTAGTTGGAAAGCTGCATTGTATTCTGCAGTAATAAGGTGATATCTGGTTTAGAACTTTAAGTTTATCAGTGTGACGTTTCTATTGAATGAAGATTGTGTTCCCAGAAGTACTTTGCTTCTACTTTATATCATTTATTATCTTTGATCAAGGAATGGCGATATTCATATTGCCCTTCAGTTATATCAGTGTGTTTAACCTCTGTTCAACAATCTGCCGGTTCACAATTAATACGCCAGAAAATCAACAGTGGTGCTTATTACAGGGGGCCCTCTGATCAAATTCAAAGCAGCACAATTAACTATAAGAGGCTAATACAAACTACCTTTGCCAGGACCTCATGAGGTTTTACAAAAAAATAGCACCAAACCTATGGAAACATTTGATGAGGAATTGGCCCTGTTTACTGTGAGTGAGCCATCTGACTTTGGCAACTATCTGATTAAATTGCAGTTGTCCGCCTTTACAGTTCTTAAGTCAGCACAGCATGGACAATCATGGATGTCAAGTCCATTCAGATTCATAATACAATGGAGTGGCTCCTCTGGGATACCGCCTTTATGAAAGGGACACCATTAAGAATTTTATGTGCGTGTTCTTTAATCTGCAAGATCAGGCTCAGTGATACAAATCTAGATGTCCTATTTAGACATGACTACCACTGGCCTGAAACACCGTTTTAATTCGCGTGGAGTATTAGAGTACCTTGTTACTATATACAGTAATCTATTCTCCAGCTCCTGTGAGTCCTGGCTCAGCATAATATTGAGATTGGAGGCATGATGTGGTTAACTCAGGTGCGGCAAAATGACAATCATATTTTGCTGGAACTCCTTAAGCAGACGTTCTCTGAGATGAGGGGCGCTTGTCCAAGTGCACAACAATGTTGTCAATGCCCACAATTTGATAGATCTGCTAGTGCCCCAGATAAAACAGGAGCTACCCCATGTTATGGGAGAGTTGTTGAACAGGAGAGGCCTCAAGCTTGAGTGAATTAGAATGTGACTATTTTAGGCGGAAACAATGAAAAATTTTATGCAAGAAATGATTAAATGGGTGTTAGGCATTGAATAGCCTGTGGTTTGCATCAGAAGCTCTGGTTACCCTGATGTATTGGCAAGTCACCGATTAAGGTGATTCCATTGTGTTGATAAATTGATATGATGATGCGTGGCGGCTCCTCCTTTTGGGTTAGGCACCTTTAGCTCTAAAAAAGAGAAATTAATATGACTAAACAATAAGCCCCAAATAGCTGCGGTGGATTGGTTAACATTGGCCAGAATCAATTAATAGAATAGCTATATTAGATCGTCTCAAAAAAAGTGATAGGGCAATACCACTCAGGAAGGATATTTATTAGATTGCCTTGAAATAAGGCGATAAAGTGAGGGAAATTCAAAAAAATAGACTCTGCTGGAGCCTCACAGTTACAAGGGTAAGCCAATTAGAATCTTTCTTTCACTTTGATTTAAAATTGAAGTCAAATTTGGTTTTTATAAAATACAAAAAATGGGCTTTTCTTTCTCATAACAATCACTTTAGTTACTATGATTTGATTCAAACAGAAAACTTGGATAATCACACACAGGAAAGATGGGCGACTTTAATAACAAAAATAATACAACATGGGCGAGTGTCGCGGCAAGCGGTGCGCTTAATGGTGCAACTAAGGGCAAGAAACTCTCTGGAGGGGGACCAGGAACTCAATCTGCAAAGAAATCGCAAACTCAGACACCATCTGGGTTTATGGTATTTACTGTAAAGCTCGCGCAATACATGTACATTCAATTTAACCAACCTTTGTCAAAGGTGGAACACGGTATCAGACTCTTCCTTGGGGATGAGTCACTGACCCTGTGGGAGAAAACATGTGAGGCACAGCCCTCACTTTTCCCTCATGTGGTGTATGTAGCCACCAACAACATGGGCCATGGCTGGATTGATATTGGTTTTGAAACAGCTGATGAAGCCGATGCCGCAGCAAAAATCTGTATGGAAATTGCCCTCCCTGAGGGCAAAAAAATTGTGCGCACTGCGCGCACCAGATGGAACAAAGCAAAAACTTTGTTCATCTCCTTTGACTCGCTCCCCACCAACCTTCCTCATAAGGTAATTGAGGAGGAGCTCCACAAAGGTCTTGCAGCCTACGGAGAAATCCAACAACTCAAATTACAGCGATTTCGCTTAATGCTTGACCTGTGCACGGGCAAAGCTATTGCTGTAATCAACCCCTTCCCAGAAGTGAAAGAGGATTTATCCAGAATTCCCCGCGCAGCAGAATTTCACTTTGCAGAAGGGGCCAGCTGGCTGCATTCTGAATTACAACGGAACGCGCACCACCTATTTGCAACCACTGTGGCTCACTGGTCCACAAGGAACATGCATACACTGTAAAAGAGGGCTTAATGGAAGGTGATTTTTGTGAAGAAGCTATGGGCGAAGATAATGAAAACTTTGCCAAAATGACTGATGGCCACCACCCATTCCGCTGGGGTGAAGATGGACTATACTCCATCGTGGACCCAGTTACAAGTAAACAGCATAAAGCAGCACAAAAAGCCCTCAAGAGAGCAGCAGCTGAAGCGGCGGCACACGCAGAATCCGCCATTAACCACGGACAAATTCAGGAGGATATTTCAGATATCTAACAAACCAACCAATCAGAACAATATGCCCAGGTCAAAAATTTTCACAGTAACCATACTGAGCCACAAAGCGTCATCAGTCATGCACATACTGAGGAACAATGCAACCGCAATTTGGGTGAAAATGCGGTGCACAATGCAACAAAGTTGAACCTCAAAAATATAGAATCCAATCAACAACCCGCATCAAATCAACATGAGACCTATGCAGGAAAAGTTGATGCAAATGCAAAAAACCGCAATTCCCTTGAACCATTGGGTCAGATCAAGGGAACCAACAATGGCAATGAAAGAGTTGGAGTACAGATGTGGAGCATGGCCAAAGTGAGCCGCAGTGGGATAGGACCAGAGGGTCCTCCCCACCGCTCCTGAGGCGCCGCGGGCACCTCAGTGTCAATAGGGACGTTAAATATCATGGGAGCTAGGGCTCATATGTCCCAAGCCAAAAAGCTGGCATTCCTGCGAAAACCTCTTGTAGAAATCTTGGCCATCCAAGAAACCCACTGCCTACAAGGGGAAGAAGAATCCTGGTCAACCAGGGTCGCACCATCACAATCAGTATGGACGTCTCACTGTGGGGTGATAGTCCAAAACAACAAAAAATTTAAAATCACAAATTTATCATCACACTTGCACGGTCAAGTCCTGGTAGCAACAATCACATGCCAAGATGAAATAATTTCGTTAGCATGTATCTATGCACCGTGCACTGCAACTGAGAGAAAATTTTTTTTGAAAAAATTTCTACCCTCACCCTCCCACCAGATATCATCATGTTAGGCGATTTCAACTGCTGGGATAACCACAATACAGATAGATGGCCTAATCCCAGGGGATACCCACCTGGACACATTGAATATCGCACAATGAAGGCATCTCTTGGCTTACAGGATGCTCTTCCTCCCAATTCACCAATCCTTCCCATATGACAAGACCCAACATACGTGAGGGACTGCTCATATAAATGAGTCCTATTGACCACATCCTCATCCCACAATCCCACCACTCAAGAATCTCCAAATTTACAATAAAAAAGATCAATTTTTCTGATCACCGATTAGTTATGGTGCAGTTAGCGCCAACCCAATCCCACACACAGGTGTCGCCTTGGAGAAAGCTTCAACCAGAAAATATAAAATTGCCAGAGATATCTGACTGGGTTGAAAACAAGGCTACAAACCCAGAATTCACAGCCCCATTCACTTCAGATCCCATCAGAACATGGGAAAATTTCAAAAAAGATTTAATCAACAAAACCTGACATATTGCATCATGCAAGTACACCGCGGACACAGCCACAATCAAGAGTACCTTGGCAGAACTAGACCACCTGGAAATAAATACTCCGAGATCTGGCTATAGCCCTAATTGGGGACGCAAATGGGCAGAAATTTAAGCCTAACTTAACAATCTCATTTTTGAACACCAACACAGAATCAAAGTATTGAACAAAGGTAAGTTCATAAAGGAAGGCGAAACCTGTTTGACATACTTTTTCTGCCAATTCCACTCCTGCGGAAACCAGCCCATGTGCACACAGGTCCGCAAGACCAACAGCACCATGGCAACTGACCCTGAGGAGGTCAAGGCGGAAGTACACTGCTATTACACCAAATTATATCGCGATATACCAACAGATCCACAAAAATTAAAGAATTTATTCAAACTGCCAAGATACAAAATACACCACCAAATTACAATATACTATCCCTTATCACATGGGAGGAGCTTTGGGAAACAATTCGCGGTGCACCACGTAGGAAATGCCCAGGGCCTGATGGGATACCCTACGAATTTTACAAAAAATATCTTCAACAAATTGCCCCCCTCCTATTGGCGTCAATGAACCAGAGTTTGTTGGAAACACGCCTATTGCCAGGAGGCCATGAATCCTACGTTATAACCTTGTATAAAAAGGGTGACAAGTTGGACCTGGCCAACTGGCGCCCAATTGCACTCTCCAACACTGACACAAAAATTCCAACAAAAATTCTAGCAGCTAGATTAGGCGCAATTGCATCTGACGCCCTATCACCCAACCAGTTTGGGTTTATACCAGGGCGTTCAATCTGGAACAACATTCACCCTGTTGCAAACATTTGCCAATCCAAAGCAACTTGTGCCCTGGTCTTCTTGGATTAGGAAAAGGCGTATGACCGTGTTAGCTGGCCATACCTAAAAGAATGTCTACATGCCTTCAAACTCCCACCAAGATTCATAAAATGGGCGATGCTCTTAACAGAATCTGCAACCATGGCTGTATGCGGCCCTGGATCCCTAAAAAACAAGATTAAACCACACAGAAGGCTCAAACAAGGGGATCCCCTCAGCCCACTGCTATACAATTTCAGCTTTGACCCGCTCCTCTGAGTAACTGACTCACATCTCATGGGGATAACCTCACAAGGACAACCAACAGTCAAGATACTGGCCTTTGCAGATGACTGCATAGCAGGTATAGAAAACAAAAAAGATGCCCGACAGCTGGAACACACTCTAGAGGAATACTCCAAGGTGAGCAATGCATCGCTCAACAAAAGGAAGACAGAAATCATCCTCTTAGGCAAATACACAAACAATTGGGCCATAACATCAAAACCTCACACCAACACTCGAAGAAAAAACCCAATTATAATACCCTTTGCAACACCTCCCACCACCACTCCTGTCCAGCACCTTGGAATCTGGCTAGAATCAGGGGGATATGCTAATAAGACAATGGAAAGTAACCTGTTACAACGGGTATCCAAACGCGTCGCCTCCCTCAAGGGAAGAACCCAGGACTAACAGGACGAGTTACATTTGCTAACTCGCTCATCCTCCCAATACTGTGGTACCAGGCCCATGCGATAGCCTTCTCACCTACCTTTATAACCTCAATTCGCGCGCTTATCCAGGGCTGGCTGTGGCCTGGCTCTCACCCTCCTATACAGATGGAAACATTATCTGGCCCACGCTCAAGCGGAGGCATGGTACTAATAGATTTTGAGAGCCATGCCAATCACATCCTAGGTACCTGGATAAAGGAAATCCTTGCTCAAGACCTCCTGCAACAACATTGGTCCAGAGCAGCAAGGACTAACTTTGCACAGGCGCTCAAATTAACCAACCCACATAGTCCACCCAGACTACTTTCACACCTTGCCAAGCACCCTACTGCAACGGGTCCGCATGGAACCTCCCCTCATTTCAAACATATTCTCCAAACTATCTGCTGTATGGGATGGACCATAGAGAACATGAGTACTATACAGGGAAGGGGACGACCCAGCCCCCAATTCAAATTAAGAAACCCAGAAAACCACCCCCAGAGGGATATGCTCGCAACAACCCTAAGAATAGCTAGGATAGAATACCTAGATATGCTGGACATTCCCTATGATTTAACCACACAGAAAGCAATGTGGAAAATGACACACCACCCACTCCTACAACCAAGGATAAGAGCAAACGCCTGGCGCTGTTTGAGAAGGACCTATAGGACGGCGGACCGCTCCAACTCCCTCCACAAAACATGTGCAGTATGTGGAGGGGAGGGATCCTTACATTACTGCCTAGAAACATGCCCCCAACCAAAGCTATATGGAAGGAAGTTGCACGCCTGCTCAAGATTCAAAACGAACAGAGATTCTCGATATCAAAGAGTATCTTCGCGCTCCAGATCGAGTCACCAATCCCATCTACCCTCCGCTCCCTAATAATACCAATTGCAATGTGGACAATACACACAATTGCAATAGATGCGTTCAAGGGCACGGTTCCAACCATTCATGGGATTATTAACAGATTCCATGTCCACTTACTAGAGCACTTCCAAGCCTGGGTCTATGGATATATGAGACCAAGACAAAAAGCGCTCATAGAATTATGGTTCCCACTCTGGTTCCTCCACACAGACCTTTTCCTTCACACCTGCTCCATAGCAGAGGAAACCCCCTCGGAGTAGTGCACCAACCCCCATACCTGGCAGTCCCGCTGGCAACAGGGGTAACTTGAGTACCCTGGGGTGCCCAATTTTTATATTTCTTAGTTATTCTCTTAGTTTCACATATATTCGGTAATGTCTGTCCCCTGGTCAACTTACCTCAGTTAAATAAAAATAAAAATACAAAAAATGACTGCTCAATAGAGCCAAAACTTATCAATATCGATGCAATAAACGCCTGCAGCCCCGCCTTGGGGTGGTGGTTCACCACCATCTGGCGTCTTTTTGGCTGCCACTGAAGTGCGCCTGGGCTGGCTCTGCTGGCCCTCCTAATGCTACTGGGAGTTATGTCCCCCCTCGGGGCTTGGCCCACCATCTCGCAAGCTCTCAGGCAGTGCTCTGGAGCCCTTTGGTGCTCCCACAGTGCAACTTACATTTGGCCTCCAGGTCAAATATGGGAACCTCTTCCCATATGCAAGCATGACCATCATTGAGATGGCCACAGCAGTTTTCAAACCCACAAGCTATATTGACTTCCGCCCCTTTAAGGAATACTTCAACCACAGCTTCTGCTCTGAATCTGATGCAGCAACAGCAGCCAAGCTGCAATTAATATTTAAAAATTTCTTTGCTCATCATTTGCACCCGCTCCCAGATGAGGCCACTTTGTGGTCCAGTTCACTGGGTTGCCCTCTTTCCTTTTCCCAGAACGCCTCTGCCATGAGCTCACAGAGTGTTTGGCCATTTATGGCGCAGACCCTGTGTTGCAGTTTGTGATTTCCAATGGGGCAGATTGGTTGGCAGGGCCTTACGCCTTTGCAATGATCCACCCATTTCATCATGACTCTCACCTCATGATACCCCCGCACTGTGATCAGATCCACCCCTGATCACCCATTCTGGGTGCGCAAAAAAAATGGCCGCACCATTTGCCCCTTATGCTTTGGCTTGACCTCTCAAAGCGCAAGTGCCCCATGGTTGCTGCTTCTGCCACATCCGCCGCTCAGGGCTTAGGTGCAGCCCCAGTGACTGCCTTGCCCCAATTTTATGAATGGGGCTTAATCCTCCCCCCAATGTCAGGAAATTTTGGCACTGCTTACAAAGCGGCAGTTAATCAAAATTTACTAAAATTTAAAATTGTGATGATTCAATCAAATTATGAATTCCTGAGTAGATGGCTGAACCAGTTTCAGCTGAGCTGCCATGGTTGAAAGCATGTGGCCAATCATCTCTGGCCACAGCCCCAATTCCTGTGGCTGGCCCAGCGGTGGCCAAATCCAATCCATTTAAGGCTCTCAAATGGATTGATGAGAATGAATGGCTGTACCATATGAAACCTGATTTTGCTATAGAGGAGTTCTTTGTTGATCCTTCTGAATTGCATTCCCACTGCTTTCATCCAAAAAATGGGTTTCCTGTTTATAAAGATATTAACATTATGGCAGTTGTGGCTGCAGCTGCCCAGCCAACACCCTCCTCCGCCAGCAACTCCATGGGGAAAAGGAGCCCCTTGTCAAGGTTATTTCTATCCCCAATTTTACTCATGATTTTGAGGAAAATGCGAATTATAAAATTGAGGAGCATGCTTTCAGTGCAAGCTGCACTTGCATCGATGCAGCAAAAACTTCTCTTTTTGACCCCGATTATCCCAAAACCCGCCGGCGCATCAAGTCATTTACTTGTGTGCTGGCTCTCATCATTTTTTCTGATCATCAACTTGCTCAATATGTTGAGGTGATGGACACCACCGGCCTCGTTAACAAAGAAAACCCCCAACTATACTCCTTATGCCCCATGTCGCTGATGCTTCCACCCCAATGCTGTCTTCCATGATCTGTCAGCTAAAGCGGGCACCGGACAAAAGTTTCCTCAAAGCCTCCTCGCCATCTGATATGGCTTCCTAGGCTGATAACCTAGGGGCTATATTAGGATTTTTTTAATTTATAGTAATCCCTTTGTTTGGCCCATTTGCAAATAAAGATGCATGGCGGCTCCCCCTTTTGGGTTCGGCACCATTAGTACTAAAAGAAGATAAACCAATTAGAATACAATGGATAAAGAATATCCTAAGCCAAAGGGTCAGAATTGACCAAAGTCATAGATATACAAGTGTGACGAGAAGACTAAAGATGGGAGTATTGTTGGTAGAAAGAAGAGAAGATCCAAGCAGAAATAATCTGCTATATATATTAAAAAAAATAAAGTGTTGTAGCCAAAGCTATTACTTTATGTTTTTTTAAATTTCCTAAGTTTGTCTTAAGTACCGGTAATCTCCATATCATCCATCCATTTCACAGTGGGATTAACCCTGTACAAACCTTATAGTGTATTTCACTTTATTGTCAATTTTATAATAGTGATGCTCACTACAGGAAGCCCATTGAACAACCACAAAATAAAATCTTCAGTCACTAGCTATGTCACATCAGGCTTGCACCAAAAGGGAATCATTATGGTATGCCGCACCAGCCAAGTATGTGGAAATCAAAATTATCTTGGGTGCTTTGTCTCAAAAAGCAAGATAAGATCCTTTAGGAGTGTAATCACGCAATAGACTGACTCAAAAACGCGTTCAGCCAGCTGTAAATCTTACGCAACAAAACAGGCAACTTGCCAATTGCCTGAATGACACTACTGAAAGGTTACTGTCAGGAAGTTAATATGACTAGATAATATGTTAACCATACTGGCAGATCAGAGAGGGAATCAGGATGAGTCTCAAGATTGAAGAAAAGAGGTATACGAAAAAAGATTGATTGAAATGTTGACCAATTGGTGAGAAAGGGGTAATTGCGCCAATATTTGATATTAATGAGAGTTTATAGTAAAAGGGAAAATGAATAGAAGACTACCAAGCTGAGGATGCATCTGGCTTGGGGAATCGAGATATAAGGAGTCATATGGAGGATTGAGGGAGGACTTCTTTTGGTAATTGAGTTGTTGCAGAGAGGTCTGCAGATTAGTAAAATAATAAAGGTTAAAATAATAAATGACAGCTCCGTGTAAAGTTTATTAAGTTTAACAGAGTTGGCGATCTTCATATCATCTGACTTGGTTGCTCAGTGGCTAATACCCTGTGCAAACGGACTTGGCGGAATCAAGACTCTATTCCAAAAATTAACAGTGGTGCTCACTACAGGGGTTATTGGTCAACTGTAGTTCTTTGACGCTGAAATATGATGATGAGCCCTCATTCATTACATCACCATTCTATTGGATTCTGAACACGTTATGTGGAAGAAGAACAGGAGGCAACTAATAATGAACCAATATTATTCGCTATGACTGAACCGGGTAATGATGAAGTTATGATCAATCTGCAACTAGTAAACTGCCCTGTGCTGACAGCCAACCAACTAGGTCACTCCATTAATGTGACCCCTCAGCAGCTGTGGAATATTATGGAGTGGCTGCATTGCAGATTTGATTATATGAAGATGAGGCGGGGGATTATGCCTTGAGTTTGTTTATAACCAATGAGACCAAGAAAATTGCTACGCCATGTACATGTCCTATCTGGATGTGACTACAATGGGGTTGGCTTGCCGTCTTAGTACCCACGGAATAGGGGAGTATATAGTCACTTATGTGCAACTGTCTATTCGCCAGCTACTGCATGTGTTGGCTCGCCACTTTATAGAGATTGGAGATGTGATGCAGTTCACTTGAGCACAACAAAAATGATACTCGCCTCATGCTTGACTGCCTAAATCACTCTTTTTTGGAGGTACAGGGGGAGCTTGGGCAAATGGACCATTATGTTGAGAACATCCGCCATTGATTGGACATGTTGGTACCACAGTTAGATCTTGAGTTATCTAAAGTAATTGATGAACTGTTGGATTGGCATGGCCTATTGATGGAACGGATTTGGGATGTCACAACGTTAGGAAATATTACCAAGCACTTTATGATGGATTTAACTGAATGGGAGGAAACACTTGAAGCCATGATTGCTCAGCTTAAGGAAAAAACACTAATGGAACAACAAGTGGCGGATCAAGTCAGTTTCATATCAGCTGAAGTAAAACAACTTTGTATCGAATGGAGTGGTCATCAAATGGCTGATAACACGCTTATCCCTTGGTCAACGTCCCACAAATATCTCCAGCTAATCTGTCAGGTTACACAATTGGAAGCTGTTAGCCAGGCTGAGCGTCATCGTGTTATTCCTCTTCTGATCAATTAGACATGAGAATATGCTGACATGCAAGTATGACTTTATACCCTTTTATGGGCCAATGAGGAATTTGTATGAGAACAAGACGCCCTCCTTACCCAAATAAATGATGCTAACCAGCAAGCAGATAACACTAGCTGCAGCATGCCCACATGCAGAATACAATTGAAGATTTCCTCTCATGACTACAAGCAGTGGAGCGTCAGTTGCATGAGGAGTAGGAATATCATCAGGAGTTGTAATATCAATATGTGACACTGCAACGGGAAGTCCAAGATGGATGGTGTAGATGCCATTTGGTTAAAGCGGAGCAGTTGATCAAAGAGCATTTTGCCAAGTATGCCAGAGACAGGGGGAATGGTGCATTTAGTGGCGATTTTAGGGAAGAATGCTATGGATCCGCTAACAAATATCCCTCAGGCGCTAAAATGTATTCCCATGTGACTCTACTTCCTTCAAGTTCATCATGACGTATTTGAGCCTGACCGGCTGGCTGTATGATAATTCACAATGGGGTGGTTCCCTTAGTTGTTCCAGAACCAATTCGCCTGAACTTTGTGGCAGGAGCCTGGAGCAAGGCGAAGCTGTGCAAATCAAAAATTACCTCCTTTCAGTTGTGATGGTAATCTACATGGTTACTTCAAGCGATTTGAATTCACCGTGGAAGGGGCTTCTAATCAGTGGAAAGCGAAACTGTTACTTTCTGCTCAAGATGTGGGAAGCGCCGATCAAGTTACCTGCTACCTTCCAAACAGCTTGGCATCCTATGAAGAAGTTAAAGCAATTGTTCTCCAGCTGTTTGGGGGTGCGACCAAGATGGCTTAACGGAAAGCTGACTTCCTGACTATACAATTTCACCAAAATGAGACCCTGTTAGATTTTGCTGAACGTTTCTCAGCTGAAGCACATGTACTACTCAGAGCTAACATTTTATCCACTGAGGATGTCTGTATAGCGAAGATGGTGTCTGTCAAACCATATTGGGAACTATATAACTTTATATCTCATGTATTGGATGGATATGCAGGAATTATTCAAATCATGAATACCTTATGTCGACTCTCCACCACGGTTAGTGCCCCTAATATATCCTGAAAACCCTCTGCTATCCCAGCACCAAACTCTTCATAGTATGGGCTGCAGCGACCAAGCTATCAACTGCTGGAACTTATTCATACATCATACAGATCTTCGAATCCTTTTCAGCCTAGGTACGATCTACCAGTTTGTTCACAACCTTGGAAACATACCATTAATTTTCGCACAGGTCCTTCCACTGCAAGCTATATACTTGAAACTTTTATGAATAATTGCTTTCAGTGCGGATAAAAAGGGAATTATGTGGCCAACTGCCCTAACAAAACACTAGTGTATGCAATGCCACATGAGGGAACTGAGCAGGGAAAAGCTCGAGTGGAGTAGAGACAGGACGCTCTACCTCTGCTATGTTCAATCCAATTGTCCCTAACGATTCCCAAGCATCTAATTGGGTAGTATATAGAACTCAATCGGATGAATTGCTATACCAACAGCTTCCATTAGGTACCCCTGCTTCTGTTTCCAAAAGTAAAAATTCACCCCCAAGCCCCAAGCTTCGCCAGGATGCGCATAAGCCATATGCGTGGCAGATCTTGGAACAGACCGGTACAAATAACATGGATCTCTCGACGGCTGCTGCCTCTCTAGTATGAGTTAAAATAACCATTTTGGTGGAGAAAATTGTCAATGAGTATCCTCAGGTTGGCAAAAACATCTCCTCCTTTTTAAGTAACACAAAGCGCTGGACATAAACATAATAAACACGGAGGGTTCCTCTTATTTGGAATGTACTTATTGCGACATTTTCGTTCAAAACACAAAAATCTGCGCTATCATTGACATGGGAGCCCCTGTGAACATAGTCTCTACCCAATTGGTGGCTAAGCTTCTGCTAAAACTGTATGTGGACCATCAATTATTATACGGAACTGCAGGGAAGCATAGCACTGTGTCTGAAGGAGCATATAGTGCATTGCCCTTACGATTTGGGTCAGTCTGGGCTTCCGCTCCAGCGGTGGTTCTGCCAAATAACAACTATGACATGTTGATTGACGCATATATGAGGAAATTTGGTGTTGTGATAAACATGGCGGAGGAAACTCTTAATATTTTAGGACAACAGATTCCTGTTTATTTTACCTCTTGTGGAATCCCAATGGATCCATTCCGCTCTAATCAAATCAATCTATCATACAGCGACGGAGTGATTCCTGTTCATTAATGATGACTGAAGCGGCGGACCAGGGTCCTCCTCAACCAGATTTCTGAGTACAAAGGGATTCCGCTTTGGGCAGCAAGCGATTTGAGCCTACCATCTGGACATCAGTGCATAGTAGTGATTATGAAATTGATGTCCCTAAAGGGCTTTATTGAGAAATCATGGCTCCTCACCAGCACTCTCATCTTGAACCACATGTGGCTCCAGGGTTACTGCTACCTGGGGCAGGGGAGGTGAAGGTTCTGCTAGAGAACTTACATAAGGAGACAATAACAATCCAGCGGCCTCAAGTGGTGGCTTACTTACACTTTGTTCCGATAGAGGAAATTTGCTATATTCATAATCTGGCTCCTGGGAGGATCTTGGACTACTGACAAGCTCTATGTTTGGCATATTGACCGTAATTTTGCGGGATGCGCTTACTGGATTATTGGCGGAAAAGCAAGAACAGGCTATGGCGTTATTTGAAAAGTATTGAGATATTTTTGCACATGGAGATCATGATTTGGGGTGCGCTCAAGGGTGGTACATTGGATAGATACAGGGGATCACCCTCCCATTTGATCGAGACTTATTAGACATTCCAAAGCAGTGGAGGAGGTTGTCTCAGATGAGGTAAATAAACTTATTGTGCAGGGGATGATAGAGCCCTCGAACAGTGCATGGGCATCACCAGTGCTCATTGTAAAGAAAAAAGATGGCTCTAATTGAGTGGTTATTGACTATTGTAAACTCAATAATGTAACAAAGAAGGATTCTTACCCTCTTCCACGGATTGATGATGTGTTGGACTGATTAAGAGGGGCGTATTATTTCTCCACTATGGATCTGATCTTGTGGTACTGGAAGATTGAATTATCATCAGCGGAATGGGTTTAAATGCACTATCATCACTTCAAGAGGATTATTCCAGACAACTTGCATGCCACAAGGGTTGTGCAACGCCCTGACTACGTTCCAGTGTGCCATGTATACAATTCTGGGTGATTTAAAGTTGTCCTGCATCTTAGTTTACCTCAATGATATCAATGTGTTCTTGCGGACGTTTACTGAGCACCTTGACCATTTGGAACAAGTGTTTCAGCGCCTCACAGCTACTAATATCAAAGTTAAGCCTTGGAAGTGCCATTTCTTTAAAGAATAATTGGAATACCTCAGGTTCGTCATGGATTCAAATGGGCTTAAACCATAGCCAGCTAAGGTGGAAGAGATAAGCAAGATGATTTGCTCAGATAGTAAGCGGGACATTTAAGTGTTTTTGGGGATGGTCAGGTATTACCGATGTTTCATTCCCAATTTCAGTTGTATTGGGGACCCACTTTTGAGTTGTTAAAGAAAAACGCATCTTTCAATTGGACAGAACTTTGTCAGAATGCTTTTGATGTGTTGCGAACTGCATTAGCAAGCGCACCAATTTTGCAATATCCCAACTTTGATGAACAGTTCATAGTGCAAATGGACGCTTCCCTCTCCGCTATAGGGACAGTATTATCTCAGAAGGACGACTATGGCATAGAGCATCCTGTCACATTTTTTTGTTGAAGCTTGAACCGTCACAAATGGAACTACACCTTAATGAGTGGGAGTGTTTAGCGGTGATCTACTATTACAAAAAGTTTTGGGTATACCTAAATGGGGTATGATTCCAAGTAGTGAAGGACCATGCTTCCTTGCATTGGCTGCAGAATCTGCATGAACCAGAAGGGTGGCTCACACGTTGGGCACTGAAGCTCCATGTGTACAATTTCAAGATTATACACCGTCTGGGAGAAAAACATCAAAATGCTGATTGTCTTACCCAGCTACCAACGGTTGCTATCACAGCGGATTTAGCTGAAATAATTTATAAAAAGATGGTGTTGAACAGATACCAGGATGAGCCGCCGCATGTTATCAAGGTATTAGATGGACTCAGGGCGGATACTTTTCTATGTGGGGTGAACTATATAAGCAGATTGGAGAATTGACATTGAGTTTCCTTAAACCTATGGCCAGACCCGCGATTATTATTGGCTCTCATTGGGCTGTAGGCCATGGAGGATTGTGGAAAACGCTGGAGTTTTTGTGACCTCAATACTACTAGAGGAGCATGCATTATGATGAATTGGAAACAGTTAGTTGTTGCCATCAGTGTCAAGTGGAAAAACCATTCCACAAGAAAACCACATACCAGATGGTTAAACCTTGGTTCTCCTGGCACACTGATTCCATTGATGTAGTGGGACCTCTACCAACTAGCGCCAATCGATCCAAGTATATAATTGTCACCATCAATCATTTGAGTTGATGGGTGGAGGCCAGGGCCAATAATGACTTGGGCGCGGTCACCACCGCCAAGTTTATTATGGAGTGTGTTATACAGTGATACAGCTGCCCACAATTCATTTTAACAGATAACAGAACCAATTTCACTTCACACATTCTGATGAAGTTGAATGAGTCGATGGTGATCCACGGGGTTTTGACCACCCCATATCATCCAGAATTGAATGGAATGGTGGAGCGGGTAATGAAACCCTAGTGAACATACTCCATAAATTGGTAAAGGATTGACCCTCGGAATGGAGTGCCCTTATACCTACAGCTGTGTTTGCATATAATAGCGCTATCATTCATCCACTGGTAAGAGCCCATTCCAACTGCTGTATGGTTGACATCTGGCTCTTCCTGCCTTGCTTTACTCATCTGTGGAGGATACTGGTGGGGTGGACACCTAGTGATATTTGAAAACTCTTATGGATACATTGATCAAGCTGAAGATAGAATCCTACTCTACCAGTTTGGCTAAGAAGAATCGCAATCAAGCAGCCGATCAGAAGAGATGAAGTGGACTTTCACTGTTCGATGTAGGGGACCATGCTTTATTCCACGATCAGCACGGTTTGAATGGAAAAACAAGCTCTTTAGCATCTGGGTCAGCCAGTTCAAGATAATCGAGAAGACTAACATGGATGTCTACACCATCAAGGAACCCGCGGGGGGGTCAGATCATCAACTGAGTTCACATGAAGTTCCTTCAAACATAAAAACAGTAAGAGCATATCGTCCAGTAAAAAAAGGGGGTAATGTCAGGAAGTTGATATGCCTGGACAATATGCTAACCATACCAGCAGTTCAGAGGGGGAATCAAGATGAGTCTTGAGATTGACAAAAAGAGGTATATGAATAATAATTGATTGAAATGTTGACCAATTGGTAAGAAAGGGGGAATTGCGCCAAGATTCAATATAAAAGAGAGTTTCTAGTAAAAGATAAAATAAATAGAAGACTACCAAGCCAAGGATGCATCTGACTTGGGGAATTGTGATATAAGGAGTAATATGGAGGATTGAGGGAGGATTTTTTGGTAATTAGGTTGTTGCAGAGAGGTCTGCAAATTAGTAAAATAATAAAGGTTTAAATAAAAAACGATAGCTCCATGTAAAGTTTATTAAGTTTTTAGAGTTGGCGATCTTCATATCATCTGATTTTGTTGCTCAGTGGCTAATACCCTGTGCAAACGGACTTGGCGGAATCTAGACTCTACACTGAGAATTAACAGTTACATTATGCAGAGCGGCAATTTAAATACTTTTACCTTCAACACCATCATTTGGAAGGGGAAGAGCAACAAGGGCCCTCTAGGAAAGAATTTTTTATGGTGTATATGGGGCCTGATACCAAGCCAAGGAGCTTTTTGCCAAACATATGGGCCACGTGAACTACCCAACCCATGATGGCAGCTCCAGAGATGATTATGCTCCAATGGCATGATTCCCCCTAGGTGATGGCAGTACTTCCCACCAAAGAGACCCATGATAACCTTAAAGCAGCAGACAAGCCGTGCACCGCTGGGTCTTCTGAGACAGCTCCTTGCAGAGATTGTGGCTATGGGCCTTGACCATATCCCCAGTACTCTCCCAAAGCTCACAGTTATGGGCGGGAGGAGGAGGTCTGTATTGATAAGCCACCTCCATTTGACCATGATGAAAACATCCATGATTGCCTCAAACAATTTAAATTCACGGTGTAAGGAGCTTCATATTGGCGTAAGGCTAAATTGCTGATATCCTCCCTGGATGTTATAAGCGCCTACTTGATCACTTGCTATCTTCCAAAAAGCTCTGTTACATATCAGGAGGTAAAGAATACATGCTGCATTTGTTTGGGGGCACCGCCGAGATGTTTCAGCTGAAGCTGAGCTTTTGACCCTTATATTTTATTGTAATGAGACCCTCTCTGAGTTTGCTGATCAACTTACAATGGAAGCACATGTGTTAATTGGGGCAGTCACTCTATCTAAAGCCGACGTGGGAATTGCAATTACATCTTCAATGAAGCCATACTGTGAATTTTACAACGCCATGGCTCTGGTTTTGCAGGATGATGTACCCCTGATCAAGATTGTCCTATTTCTGCGTTGTCTATCTGCCACCTTTGCTTCACCCAAAATGGATCAGAAATCCTCAGAAGCCATTGCCGGCCCTTATCATTCTGATTAATCATCCTGACCTGCTTTTATTCCGCCCAGTAACCCCCAGTTTTATAACAACTATGCGCCAAACCCTCGGCTGAGTATAATCTAGCAGCCCAAATTCCAATCTGGACCTGTTTACAACAACTAACACCAGCCCAAATTTTGACCTGGGCCTGCTAACGCTGACTGCCAACAGTCCAACTATTGGCCTGGGCCATTTAAAGTAACCAAGGACGCGGGCTAATGGGGTAAATTGCTTTAATCATGGTAGCTCTGGGCCCCTTGCACAATAATGCCCTAATCGTTAGGTCCTTCATATACAGTGGGACCAGTACTACCAGGGAAAAGATGGAGAAAATTAGAGATGGGACCCTCTAACTCTGCTAATCTAACCATTACTGTCCCACCTGAAACTGATGAATTATATTCAGCTTGAGCCCCTCAGTACAACGATGAATTCCTATATCAGCATCTGGCCAATGAGGTAAATGTACTGACATGGGCTCAAGAGAAGGACATGGTGGAAGGAGGACCCCAGGATCAATTAAAGCCCTAAGCATGTTAAATTCTCAAAAGAATTTTGCTGGATGAACTGGGATCTCGTCAGATGTGCCTTCCTTATATTTATTTAAAGTAAGCTGACCAGGGACAGACAATATTAAAACTAAATTTTAAAACTAAAATTAATGTAGCTAATAGGTTCAGACAAAAATGCCCAAATGAGAGGATTTAGTGAAACGCTTTGAGAAAACACAACCAGCCAGGTGGGTAGCAGAAACCGCTTATCCCTCCATGGCGGAAGGGGAGGGGGGATTGGGGGGTTCATCTTCAGCAACAGCTTCCTCCTCCCAGATTAGGGTACGTTTCAAGGCAGACAGTAAGGGCGTTGGGGCATCGGCGGCATGTGGCTCAACATTGCTAATTATTGGTATTTCATGGAAGTTTCCAGCTAGGAAATTGGCACTGATATTTGGCTAAAGAATGTTCAGCTTTAATGCGGGCATCCAGGATTTTAATGAACGTGGCAATATTGGTTTGGGTAATTTTAGCTTTCAGATTCCATGCTATTGTTGCCACATTCTGGATAGCTTCATTTACATTTTTATGTAACTGATTCATCGTAATTTTACTTTTTGGAGTGAGGGTTGAGGGGATAACAGGAGGGGGAATACCTCCTGTGAGCATCACCACTAATTTGGTGACAGCTTTGCGTAGGGGATGACAATCTGGTGTTGCAGCTGCCTCAACTGCAAGCTGATGGTAATTGCAAAATGATTTGGCATTTGGGTGTGGGGTATATAGATGAGGGGGGTATTTGAAATCCCATTCTGCATTAAAAAACCACTCAATTTGTAGGGATGGTTCTTCAATGAGTTTATCTGATTCGTCAATTTAAGCCAATACCTCCCATGCATTCTGGTTGAATTGAATTGGGAAATCGGCGTATGGTTGAGGTTGGTTGATTTGTTGGATGTTGCATGGGATTGAACTGGGGTCCAATCTGATGCTTGATTGGAGGACTTTTGTGTGGCATTGAGGCGAGGAGGAGGCTGATTGGTGGCTGCAGGTGCAGCTGCAGCATCAGGATTTGGGGGAGGGGGTAGGATTGTACCTCATGCTGGAAATTTGTGTGGAGTGGGTGGCGGATTGGAGATTGGCGGACGAGAAATCTGATCCGTCAGAAGTGGCTAAGTGGGGGCACTTGCATTTCAAGTGGTCCAACTCGAAACAGGATGGACAAATCGTCCGCCCACCCTTGATGCGGGCCCAAAATGGATGGTTGGAGGCTGAAGGAATAACAGCATGAGGTGGAACTGACACAGAAATTTTATTGAATTTAGGGCTGATTGTGGCATATGCTCAAGGACCAACGAGTTGTGTGGCCCCATTTGGGACCACAAATTGTAAGATGGGATTGGAGCCATAGGCTGCCAAACCTCCATCAGCTCCTGGTGGAGCACTGCAGGGGGAAGGTGGGTGGGCAAGCCAGAAAACTGGACCACCAAAGTGGTGTCCGCTGGGAGCCATGTCCGAGTTGTGGTAAGGTGTACCCTGGAATACCAGGGGCACAGTTGCTACTGTGGTGGCGTTGGCTTCACAGGTGAAGCTGAGGTCTAGATACCCCTTATAGGGGAGGAAATCTATGAATCCTGTGAGTATCATCACCACTTGTGCCATTCTAATTGTTGCTTGGTTGTGGTATGGGAAGAGTTTTTCTGTATTCAACCCTTAGGTAGTAGTGCATGTTGCTTTGGGGGAGCACCAGGGGGCAGCGAGGTATTGCTTGGGTATGAGCAAGGTGGGCATCGAGATCCTTGGGAGGAACAAATTGTCCCATGGGTTTGGAATGACTGGGTGAGCCAGTCTGAGCGCTTTTACTGCCTGACATAAAATAGTGGGGAGTTTTTCTACTGCCCTAGACTGGAGAAGCCGGCGGAAAATCTGAGGACATTGGAGAGAAACTACAATAGGCTATTGAAATTTACTTTCTTATTAATTTGTGTAATTTTCTTGGAAAGTTACGCTGAGTGGAAAGAGAATCCCAGATGTGCCTTCCTGAAAGGAGTAAACGTCGCCCTACCAGTGGACGCTATATTAAAGAATACCCTAAAGTTGGTGAGGAGATTATGTGATTCCTTGGAAAGAAAGGTTGTATAAGTGTTTACGTAATAAACAGTAAAAATTCTTCTTACCCTGAGTGTACTTATTAAAAAATTTTGTGGCAAAAAATCAAGTCTGCGCTATAATAGATAAGGGCGCCTTGGTCAACATAGTTTCTACTAAGTTGATGGCGAAGTTGACGTTATACCCTGATGAGGAACATTGAATGGTGTATGGGACTGCTTGAGCTAAAAGCACGGTCTAAGAGGGAGCGTACAGTGTGCTGCCCTTGCAGTTTGGGTCAATTGGCGGTGTAGCTTCAGCAATCATGCTACCAAACAGTGATTACGACCTTTTAATGGGAACTTTTTCTATGCAACACTTTGGTGCTGTCATCAATATGATGGAGGAGACCTTTAAAAACATTATGGAAGTGAATCTAAGATATTTTACCTCCAGTGGAGTGCTGAAGAATCCTGCGCATATGGTACATATCAACCTTGCTTTATAGTGATGGGTTTAATCCCAGATCATTACCATCAACTGAAAAAGAGAACCTAGGCCCTCCCCCAGAATATATATGAATATCAAGGGCTGCCCCTCTGAGACGCCAGGTCTTTATCAATCTTCTCTGGGTCACCAAGTATTATTAAGCATCGATTTAGAGGTGGAAATACCAATAAGGCTCTATAGGGAGGTTATTAGACTTATCAGCAATTGCGTCCTGAGCCCCATGTGGCTCCAGGTATCATACTGCTGGAACAAAGAGAGATCAAGATTTTTCTAGCAAACTTACAAAAAGAACCATTTCAGGTCCTCTGACATCAGATAGTGACATATCTACACTTGACCCCAGTTGATGAGGTCCTTCAGTTTCAAGAATTTGGGTTCCTGGATGATTTTTGATTTATTCATCAAACATCAGCCTGAAATAATTGTGGTGGTACCATGCTTAAATTTAATGGACTTAATGAAAGAGCAGAAGGACCATGTGATAGCTTTATTTGAAAAATATAAGGAGATTTTTGCTTTTGACAATCATGATTTGGGATGCTCGGGGGTGTTCCATTGATTGGACGCTGGAGATCATCCCTCCATTAGGTCTCAGCCAATATGCCAACTGAGAGCAGCTGAAGATGCAGTTACCAAGGAAATCAAGAAGTTACTTGAGCAAGGGATGATGTAACCATCAAATAGTTTTTGGGCTTCTTCCCTCCTAATTGTAAAAAAGGAGGATGACAACAACCGCATAGTAATAGACTGCCATAATCCAACAGTATTACCAAAAAGGACTCATATCGCTTACCACAAATTATTGGCGTTTTGGATCGCTTGGGTGGAGCACGTTATTTTTAATGATGGATTTGATATTGGGATAGTGGCAGATCATGTTGCTCATGGCGGAACAGGAGAAATGCGCCAATATTACATTCAAAGGGCTCTTCCAACTGACATGTATGCCTCAAGAGCTGCGTAACGCCCCAGCTACGTTTCAACGGGCTATGCACACTATCCTTGGTGACCTGAAGCTGTCATGCATTCTTGTGTACCTTGACAATATCAGCGTTCTCTCACAAACATTTTCCGAGCATCTTACCCATCTGGAGGAAGTATTCCGCCAGCTTGCAGATGCCAACATTTAGATTAAGACCCACAAATACCACTTTTTAGGGACCAACTGTAATACCTTGGGTTTGTAACTGATGCGAAGGGGCTTAAGCCACAGCCGGCTTAAGTGAAGCCTTTTCAGAAAATGATTTCACCAAGTAGTAAACGTAATATACAGTATTTTTGGGATTGGTTGGTTACTACTGGGAAATAATCCCACAATTGCAGCTGTATTGGGGCCCACTATTTAAGCTACTTAAAAAAGATGTTGTGCTTAATTGTACAGAATGCAAAAATGCTTTTTTGACACACTTTGATAGCGTTATACAATGAACTACCTATGCAACCTGAATTTTGATAAAGAGTTTATCATTCAGAAGGATGCTTCTCTTTTCACCGTTGGTAAAGTTCTATCCCAAAAGGAAGATGAAGGGGAGAAGCACTCTGTTTCATACTGCTGTTAGATCTTGAACTGTCACAAAAGCAATTATACCATGAGCAAGCGGGAGTTCTTAGAGGTGATCTAGGAATATAAGCAATTTAGGGTGTACTTGCATGAAGTAAAGTTTAAAGTAATAAACAGGTCATGCTTCAGTTCCCTATTTTCAGAATCTTAGTGATATTGAAGGGCGGGTAGCACGATGGGCTCTTAAACTGCAGGCTTATGACTTTCAAAACCTTCACCAACCTGGAGCAAAACGTCAGAATGAAGATTGTTTATCGAGGTTACCAACAAATGCTGTTATGGAAGATATAAGTTATGTAATTTATGACAAAATGCTTAGTGGAAGGTACATTGAAACTGCCTCAAGTTATAAGGCGTTAAATGAGATGCGATCTAATACTTTCCAAAGGAACATGAGTTATATAAAAGTATTGGAAATCTTATGATGAACTTTCCAAGACCCTCTACACAGCCAAGTATGATTATAAGCACGCTCAAAGCAGTAGGAAATGTCAGATTATGCAAGAAGCTTGAACCGTTGCACCTTTGGTATTATTGGAAGAGCATTTAATTTGAAGTGCTTGAGACAATTTCTTGCTGTCACCAGTATCAAGTGAAAAAAACATTCCGCTAGAAGACCTTGTACCAGTTAGTGAAACCGCATTTTGCCTTGCATACAGTTTCCATTGACATCGGTGGGCCCCGCTGATGGTATTGAACTATTACAAATACATTCTAGCGGAGATCAACCATTTGATCATGTGGGTCAAATCTCAAGCAATATGAGATATGGGGCGGTCACAGTGGCCTAATCAAAAATGGAATGTATAATCCAGCGGCATGGCTGCCCTCAGTTAAACCTTACTGATAACAGAACTGACTTCACCTCTCACATCCTTCCAGAGCTAAACAAGCAGATGGCCATCTGTGGGGTTCTAATGACCCCATATCAACCTGAATCCAAAAGTATGGTTGAACGGGTTAAGGGACCTTGATGAAAATACTCTGGAAATTAATAATGGATTGACCTTCATATTTGAGTTCTCTCCTTTCCACCTCTATCTCTGCCTACAATATCAGCTATCACTCTGCAATGGGGAAGGTCCCTTCCATTTACTATATGAATGACACCCAGCTCTACCTGTACTACTTTATGTCTGTGTAGAAGATAACGACGTAGTGGATACCTTAAAGTTACTTGACCAACTTGGTGAGCACTTTGATCAAGCTGAAAACTAAAGCATACTCTTTAAGCTTGGCCAAAAAGATAAAGATTCAGGCTGACAATTTAAAAGCATTGTGAGCTAGCCGAGTTCAAATAAGGAGAGATGTTTTTTATTTTATGACCAGCACAGGTTCAATCGGAAGCATAAGTTGGCCAACATCTGGATTGGTCTGTTTGAAATAATTGAGAAAACCAGTATCAATTCATACACTATTATGGGCCCCACAAGTGGTTAATCATTTTCCAAATGCACAAGAAGTTCCTTTGGGTGTATAAGCAATAGGAGACTTATCATCAAGTCAAAGGAGTAATATTAAAAATTGATATGACAGAATGATAATCCCCAAATATCTGCGGTGGCTTGTTCAATATTAAATAAAACTGAGTAATAAAATATTTATTTTGATTGCCTTGAAATAAGGCGATATGGCAATGGCGAGTTTAAGAATAATAGACTCTGATGGAGCTTCTCAGTTACAAGGATAAACCAATTAGAATATGATGGAAAAGAATAGCCTAAGCCATAGAAATCAGAGTTGACCAAAGTCATAGATATATAAGTGTGAAGAGAAGACTAGAGAAGGGAGGATATTTGGTAAGAAGAAGAGGAGATAGCGAGCAGAAAGAATCTGCTATATATATTAAAATAAATAAAGTGGTGTCACTGAAGCTATTGATTCATGTTTTATTCCTTTTAAATTACCTTGAGAACTGACAATCTCAGTATCGTCCATCTATTACTCAATGGGCTTAACCCTGTGCAAAACTTAAGGCGTACACTCATTATGTCACCAATTTTATAACACATTGAAATTAATCTCAGCAAATAAGAGGTAAAAGGATTAACTATTGCGCCAATGAAATTCCTAAATATTTTTCCTTGGTTCTGCCAAATATATGCAGTTGTTAGATCTGTTAGCTCAACTAGATGGCTTTAACAATGCCAATTGAGGATGGACTGTGACCCTTCTTTTCATTGAGTTGGTGAAATTTGACATTCTCAGGTTTAGTTCTAGATAATCTGCAACAGTCAAATGAGTAAGTACTCCAGGAACGAGCTGCCTTGGTAAGTCAACTTAATGATACCTCCCATAAGCTTGTGACAATGGAAGCTAAAGTTCCATATTGCAAGGAACTATTGATAATGTGAACAAGTGTCTTTGAAATTTTGGCGGAAACCGGCAGCTAAGTAAAATTATGGTGGACTTATAAAAGAGGTTGAAGAGCTTAAACAGGACGCCAAGGAAGAGGCGCTGCCAGTGCAGTTCAGTTAATGTGGAACGGATTGTAAGAAACTGTTTGCTTTTCAAGGGTAAATGAAGTCAGATTGCAGATAGTCTTAAATTTGGGGACAAATACTGTGTCTGATAGCGAGATACACCCAGTTGTCAATTTAATATCCAAAGAGACCACCACTTCTCGCAAGACTGTAGTATAACCAAGTTCTTTCCCATGACCTACCTTTACTCCACATATAGGGTATACTCTCCAGGTCGTAGACCGCTCAATTTGCTCACAGAAACCACAGGATGGAATAAAAGAGAGTGTGCATATCAAAAAGATATCCCTATTTAATTGGGAGGCAATATGCATGGATTTTTCAAGCATCTTGAGTTTACCATCAAAGGAGAGTGATCAGCATAAGGCGAAGCTGCTAATCTCTAACTTAGATGTTAAAAGTGCTGACCAGGTTACCTATTATCTGGGGGACAACTCTTTGACTCACAAAGAGGTCAAAGATATGGTGCTACGCTTGGTTGGCATAGTAGAAAAAATGGTGCAATGAAAAACAGACTTTTTTACAATTGGGGTTTAACAGAATGAAAACTTATGGCATTTAATGACCACTTCGCTTTTGAAGAACATGTGTTAGTAGGGGCGGAAACACTATCAGAGGCGGATGTCAGTATTGATATGACTGCAACGGTGAAACCACAACAGGAGTTCTTCAACGTGATGGCTTCAGATCTACAAGTAGACATCCCTTACTTTGGATTGTCAACTTTCTGCATAATTGTCTGTAACGGTTAGCAAAACAAAGGTAGACCAGAAGCCATCAGTGACTGTTGTTAGAGCTTCATTAGTGGGTAGCCAAAAGTGACTGGATTATATTATGACAGCTAATCCAAAGCCAAACTACAATATGCTGACCACCCAGTGACCAATCTATGATTATTCAGGCCATCCACGGCCACTCTTAATTCTCCGCCCTGCTCCAGGACAGATTATAACTCTTGGCTTAATTTTAATGACTTCCTAAAAATAGAACTTTTTATAATAACTTGTTTTGAATGCAGCCTGTAAGGGCACTACTTGGCGAACTGACTTGCCAAGTGGAACACCCGTGCAGTTCCGCCAAACTCTATGAGCAGGGAAAAGAACAAGCGGAGTAGAGATGAACTTCAACTTTTACTGCGTCATATTTATTTGTCCTGCCTAACCATAATGAGCCACTATATGTCAGTTCTTACAACCCCAATGACATATTTCTTCACTGAAAAGCCACCACCAATGTAAACATGTTAAGTTGCTTCCAATCCAAGGAAACCATCATATAAGAGATTTGTTAAGAGATTAAAAAACCTTACGCCTGTTAAATACTGGAGTGTAACTCAGTCAATGAACACCAACTCTCCTCAGATGCAGCCTCATTAGAGGGATTGAACGTCGCCGTCCCTGTAGAGTAAATTGTGAAGGAGTACCCATGAAGGGGCTAGTATTATGCAATTTCTTGATAAGAAGAATTCATAAATGTTCAAGTATTAAACAACAATGGTTTTTCTTATTCTATGTGTATTCATTAAGACTTTTTGTAGAAAAAAATGAAAATATGTGCAATTATTGACACCAGCACCCTGGACAACATAGTGTCAACAAAGTTGGCAGCAAGGCTGATGTTGAAACCCATCGTGGAGCACTAGGTGGCATATGGAACTGTAGGAGTGGAAAGTACCGTTTTGGAGGGACCATAAAGTGGGCTGCCTATTTTATTTGGGTCAATTTCTGTCTCCGTTCCAGCAATTGTATTGCCAAACCATAATTATGACATGTTGCTTAGCGCCACTTTCATGTGCCGTTTTGGTGCCATGGAGGCATTGCAGAGGAAACTTTTAAGATCCTAGGACAGAGGATCCCTGTCTACTTCACGTCAAAGGGGGTACCACAGAATCCGCCCAAGATGGGCAAATCACTCATGCATACTGTGAAAATGTAGTTTCCATCCACTAACAATGGTTGAAGCGGTGGACTAGGGTCTTTCCTAATCAAATATAAAAGTACCAAAGGATACTGCTGTAACCAGAGATCACTTTAATAATACCATCCAGAAATCAAGCTATCATAAGAATGGAGCTTAAAGTTAAGATACCTGAAAGATTGTGCAGGGAGGTTCTCAGTCCTTATCAAAAATCACGCTTTGAACCTCATGTGGCCCCAGGCATACTAGTATCTGGCCCCACGGAAATTAAAGTGCTTCTGACAACTTACAGAAGGAACATCTTATGGTTCAGAGGCATCCAGTAGTGGCTTATCTACACCTGACTCTTGTTGATGAGGTCCTTCATCTTCACGAATATAGATCATTGGAAAAACTTAGCTTCCTCACTGGAAATTAAGCTTGCGTCAGGGCAGGGGTTCTGTGTTAAATATTTGTTGGGGCTATTAAAGAACAATAAGATTGTGCAATGGCGTTATTCATGAACTATCAGGAGATCTTTGCATCTCATAACCACAATCCTGGGTGCGCTAATGGCTTTGTCCATCAAGTGGCCACAGGGGACCACTCTCCAATTCATCTTGACTAATGCACTACATTCGGTCTTCAGAAGAGGTAGTTTCTGATGATTTAAGGGAAACTGTTGTAGCAGGGTATGTTATAGCCATCAAAACTTTTTGGGCTTCGCCTATGTTAATTGTGACCAAAGGAGGATGACATTAACTGAGCAGTGATCGACTTTCAGAAACCTAACAGCATCAATCTAGAGGATTTGTATCCTCTACCAAGAATTAATGGTAACTTAGATCGTTTGGGAGGTACTCACTAATTTTCAGCTATAGACCTGATCTTGGGGTACTACCAAATCGAGTTGCCTGTAGTGGAATGAGAAAAAGTATTATGATCACCAAAGGGCTATTCCAGCCCACTAATATGCCGCAAGGCCTATGTAACGCTCTGGATACTTTTCAAAGGGGCATGGACACTATCCTGGGTGATCCCAATATGTCATGCGTCCTTATCTACCTTGTGACACCAACAGATTTCCTGGAAGTTTAAGAGCATCTAGATTACCTGGAAGGAGTATTAAAGGCTCATGAAGGTTAACGTTAAATCAAGCCATGCAACTGTCATTTTTTCATAAAGCAACTGGAATATTTAGGGTTTGTGATAAATACCATAGATCTCAACCACAACTGGATAAGGTAGAAGCCATCAGGAAAATGGCCGATCCCATACCAAATAGACATCCAAGTCTTTTTAGCATGGATGGGTACTACCACCATTTTATTACCAATTTCAGGTGTATTTTAGAGCCCCGCTCTGTGAGCTTCTGAAGATGGAAGATACCTTCATGTAAACGGAATGATGTCAGAGCGTTTTCAACGCTCTTCCAATGGCGCTAATCAACACTCAAGTGCTGCATTATTCAAACTTTGAAAAAGAGTCTATTGTTCAGACCTATGCTTCCCTTTCCCCTGTGGGAGAGATATTGTTACAGAAGTATGACAATGGGATAGAGCATCCTCGCTTATTGCAGCATAAGTTTAGATACCATTAGAGGAATTATACCATGACTGAACGTGAGTGCCTAGCAGTACTTTACACATACAAACAGTTTTGAGTATATCTTTGTGGAGTAGAGTTCAAGGATGTGACTGATCACACTTCATTACTAAATTTCAAATCTTTTTGGAGTTAGAGGGGCGCCTTGCATGGTGGGTACTTAAGCTTCAAGCGTATGATTTTGAGATAAATTACTGGCTGGGTGCGAAGAACAAGAACTCTGATTGTTATGACGCTTGCCAACCGTCACTATCATGGCGAAAACTCAGATATATGTATGAGAAAATGGTAAGTGGAAAATATGCCAATGATTCACCTAAAATCATTCAGGTGCTGGATGACGAGGATGGATACATTATTAAAGGATGATGAGATATTTACGATGATTGGTGGGGTCACAGTGAGTTTCAAAAACCCTCTAGCCGACCAGGTAATATCTAGGATGCACAAAAGGTGGTATGGTACTAAGGAGTATGAAAATCGTTGGAATTCCTAAGGCTGCAATATTACTTTAAAAGTAAGCACTTTGACGTGCTTGAAACAATCACTTGTTATCACAAATGACAAGTGGAGAAACCATTCCACAAGAAAACCACTTAACATCTAGTTAAACTCCGTTTTGATTAGCATATGGATACATCGACGTTGTAATCCCTTAATAATAAACTTATCACACTAAGTATATCTTCATAGTGACATATCACATGACACGGTGGTTAGAAGCACGAGCAATCAGTGATTTGGGGTCCATAACTGCTGCAAATTCATAGTGTAGTGTGTCATTTGTTGGCATTCTGCCCAAAATTCATACTCACAGACAATGAAACCAACTTTACCTCACATGTCCTTTGTAAGTTGAACAAATTAATGGCAATCCGCAGGGTGCTAACTGCTCCATACTATTTGGAACCTAAAGTTCCATTGACCCATTTATTGGAACTTTAGTAAATATCCTTAAAAAGCTTGTGAGTGATCAGCCATATGACTGAATCCCCTTCTCTTCGCTGCAGTTTATGTATATAACATTAGCTATCACTTGGTGATGTGAAAGAGTCCTTTCAAACTACTCTATGGTAGATACCCAGCTCTGCCTCTGCTACTTTGCTCTAGTGTAGAGAATACCAGTAGAAAGGGCCCCAGTTGATATTTGATGAATCTGATGTCATGTTAATTAAACTTTCAGACTTAAGCGTACTTGACCAGTATGGTCAGAAAAATTAAGGAATACAACTCTGATCAACAATGATATCACAGACTGCTGCATTTCGTGCTAGTAGAGCATGTATTGTTCTAAGACCAGAATGGATTTGTGCAGAGGAATACTCTAACTAGCATCTAGTACTAAAAAAATACTCTAACTAGAATCTGGGATCAGATCCTTTGAGATATTAGAAAAAATGGGCAGCTATATTTTGGACAGTATCATTGGGATATGCCATAAAGGTTGCACAGGTCAAACCCACTGAACAACAGACAGATGATATGGGTTCATTGGTCATCCAAACACGCTGGAAAAAATAAAATAGGAGCAATTACCCTGGTGAAACTTTTATTTATTTTAATGATTACAGAGACCATTCTCTGTTCCCCTCTCTCATATATTAACAGCCACCTCTTTCTAATCATCTTTCTTGCTTATATATCAGAAACTTCAGATGATACCATTCTCTTAGCTTAGATTATTATATTCTGCCAATTTGCATTGGTTTCAGCTGGTATTCTTTAGTTCTCTAACGCCTTAGTTTGAGGAGATCTAAATTATATTCATCAAATGTTGAAATCACATTATCACCTTATTTGTAGGCGATCCAATGTTAATTTGTTATATCTCAATTTTCCTCAGTTCAAGGCGCTTGAATACTCATAAACAATCATTCTAGTCAGCGAATTATCACCACACCGCCGTAGCCCTTCAGGCTTATCATCTAGTCATATCAGAATCTCGACATTAACCCTCTTTGACTGGATGATAAGTCTCCTATTGTTTATATGCTTGAAGAAGCTTTGCGTGTACATGATTAATGATTCAACCACTTTCTGGGTCTTTAATAGTGTGCATCAAAGCTGGTTTTTTCAATTATTTTGAACAGACCAACCCAGATGTTGGCCAGCTTGTGTTTCTGCCAAAACCCATGCTAGTCATGGAACAAAAAACTCATCTTTTTGGAACTGAGCCAACCTGCTACGCAGTACCTGATTGGTGGCCTGATTCTTAATCTCTTTGGTTAAGCTACAAGAGCATGCTTCCGTTTGTAACTTGATCAATGTGTTGGCTAAATTTGTCAAGTAATAGTAGAGACTATTCTGCTGGTATCTTCTATGCATAAATATAGAAATGCCAGAAGAGTGGGGTTTCAACCGTATAATAGTTAAATGGGGCTCTTCCCTGCAACGAAATGATAGCTAATATTGTAAGCAAGGACAACGGTAGACAGGAGGGTACTCCAATCAGAGGGTCTATTGGTTACCAGCTTCTGAAGGATGTTCACCAGGTTTTATTAACCCGTTTGACCATCCCATTGGACTTGGGGTGTTATGAGGTCAAAAGAAACTCGCAGATGCCTATGAGCTCATTCAACTTGGGAAGGATGTGCAAGGTGAAGTCAGTTCTGTTATTGGTCGGAATGAAATGAGGTAGCCATGTTGCTGGATAATACATTCCATTACGAATTTGGCTACTGTGACTGACCCAAATCCCGTATTGGCTGCGCTTAAATTCACCTGGTCAAGTGGTTGATAGCCACCAGAATGTACTTTCACCAGTTAGCTCCCATTGACAGAGGGCCAACCACATCCAGGGAAACCATATGACAAGCAAAATTGGTTTTACTAACTGTTATGTGGTCTTCTGGCAGAACGGGTTTTCACTTAGCACTGGTGGCAACAGGAAATAGTTTCAAGAACGTCATAATTTCATACTTTCCCAGTATTACTGAAAGTGCAACAGTTCTATTGTCTTACGCACACCAGCATTGTCAACTGTCTTATGTGCGCTCATATACCAGGCCATACTGTGGGTCATGGAAAGTTCACCGTAGAATTGCTGATCTTCTTATATAAATCCCCATTCCGTTGGAAGGTATTAAAATGAGTTATATTTAAATGCTTTCATACTTGGGGCAGTTTATCATCAAATTTTCCGCTTAGCATCTTATTGTACATAACGCCACTGAGATCTGCCATCACGGTAATGGTTGGAAAGCTGGATAAACAGTCAGCATTATGATTCTTTGCTCATGGGCAGTGGTGGATCTCAAATTGTAAGCCTGCAGCTTAAGAGCCCATCGAGCTAGACGCCCTTCAGGCTCCTTAGGGTTCTGCAATCAATCTAACGAAGTGTGATCCATTATGACTTTTAATTTCACCCCATGCAAGTAGACTCTAAATTGCTTATAAGCATAAATTACAGCTAAGCACTCCCACTTAGTCATGGTATAATTATGCTCATGGAAGTTCAGGCTTTGAATGAAGTATGTAACGGTATTCTCCTCTCCCTTGTCATTTTTCTGAGAAAAGACTCCCCCACAGCAGAAAGGGATGCACTCATTTGAAAGATAAACTCTTTATTGAAGTTCAGATAAGTAGCACCGGCGCACTGATCAGCGCCATCCCAAGTTGGTTAAAGGCTTATTGACGTTGTTCCGAACATTTAAACACAGCATCTTTTTTTAACAACTCAAATAGCGGTCCCCCAATACAGCTAAAGTTATGGATGAAGCGCCTGTTGTAACTGACCTTTCCCAAAGGTACCTGCATGTCACGCTTACTATTTAGTGTAATTATCTTTTGGGTAGCCTCCACAATGCCAGTTGTGGTTTCAGCCCCTTTGAGTCTACCACAAAACCCAGGTATTCCAACTGGTCCTTGAAGAAGTTACATTTTAGAGGCTTAATCTTGATGTTTGCCTCAGCGAACTGGCAGAATACTGCTTCTAGTTGATCAAGGTGCTCAGAAAAGCTTTGAGAAAAAACATTGATATCATTAAGATACATGAGGACACAAAACAACTTCAGATCGCTGAGGAAAGTGTCCATTGTGCATTGGAACGTAGACGGGGAATTACATAGCCCTTGTGGCATAAGGTTCAGTTGGAAAAGGCCTTTGAAATTTTAGTTATGGCGCATTCCTCCTGTTCTGCTGCAGGAAACTCGATTTGCCAGGAGCCTGATATCAAGTCCATCTCTGAGAGGTAACAAGCTCCCCCTAATTTATCCAAAGCATCATAAATCCATGGCAAGGGGTATGAGTCCTTCTTTGTAATACCATTGAGCTTCCTGTAGTTTATCACTCCTTGGTTAATCCCATCCTTCTTTTTTACAATCATAAATGGCAAAGCCCATGGACTCTTGGATATTTCGAGCATCCCTTGCTCCAGCAACTTATCAATTTCCTCAGTAACAAAGTCTTAAGCTGCCCTTGATCAGCGGATTAGACGAGACCTGATGGGAGGATGATCCCCAGTGTCCAGTCAATGAACCACCCCCTGAGTGCATTTTAAATCATGGTTGTTGGCAGCAAAATCTTCTTATACTTTAAATAAAGCTATCACTTAGCCCTTTTGTTTTTTTTTCAATAACCCTATTAAATTCTCCAGCAGAACCAGTGTCATTACTCTGGGCTGCGACTTGATGGTTAGAGCAAATTTATCCAACAAACAGAACTTGTGAGCCTTAAGGACCTCCTTGATTGGGGTCAAGTGTATATATGCCACTATATTATATCAGCGGATTTTCATTTGTTCGTTCTGGAGATTTGCTAAAAAACCTTGGTCTCTCCATTGCCTGGGAGTATAATCCCTGGAGCCACATGAGGCTCAAGTACTGTTTTCTAATAGGCTTAATGACCTCCCCATAAAGCCCAGTTGGAACTTCCACCTCTAACTCAGTGTTAACTATGAATTGTATCTAGATGGAATAGCTATAGGCCCAGCAGCTCTGAGAGATAGCCCTTGATATTTGTATATCTGCTGGGGAAGGGGCTGAGTCTTGCTTTTTAGTCAAAGATAGCGGACTGGAATCACTCCGTCACTATATGCAAGATTAATATGGCCCATGTGCACAAGATCCTTAAGCATTCCTCTAAAGGTAAAGTAAATTGGGATCCGCTGCCCCAAAATTTTGAAGGTCTCATCCGTTATATCAACAACAGCCCCAAAATGCTGCAGGAAAGTAGTTACAATCAGCAGTTTGTAGTTCCTGTTGGGTAGCACTATCGCCAGAGCTACAATCATAATAGTCCCAAGCTGCAAATTAACATGCTGTACGCTCCTTCAATGTGCTTTCCAGTCTAGTGGTCCCATACACCATTCAATGGTCCACACCAGGCTTCAACGTCAACTCCTTATCAATTTAGTAGAAGCTATGTTGACTGGAGCTCCTGTATTTATTATAGCGTGTACTCTATTTTTTGCTACAAAAATATCACAGTATATACACTCAAAATAAGAAGAATATTGACTGTTTAATACGTGGATATTTATGAGATCTCTTTTCCCAAGGAAACTCAAAATCCTCTCACCAACTTTGGGATATTCTTTAACAACAACGTCTATCATAAGGGCAACGTTTACTCCTTTCAAAGTTGGTACATTTGCAGTGGTATCCAGCTTGTCCAAAGAATCTTGATTAAACATTTGGCAGGCATACGGCTTTGGTAGATCCTATGGTCCTTCATCTGTTGCGGCTTAGGCTTGCGCTTGTGTCATTAAATTCAATCCTCAAGCTGGTTGCTAACATAAAATCTCATCATTGTATTGAGGGGCTTCTGCAGGATGTAATACTATTGATTTATGGACATTTGGGGCTGTGCTCGCAGAGGTAGAGAGTCTCATCTCTACTCCGCTCCATCTTTTCCCTGGTAGTATTGAACCTGTTGCACGTATTGAACATGAAGGTTAGAGCAACTTTGTGCCAAGTGGCCAGGGCGATCACATTCATAGCATTTAACCCCATAAGAGCCGCGTCCTTGGTTTTCATAAGAGGTTCCAGATTGGCAATTTTGGGGACATTCAGAATAACCAGGAACCGGTCAGTAAGAAGATTGCTGACATTCAGCATAACTCGGTTTGGGTCAGTAGTTAGGTAGCTGACAATTTTTTTCTATGGCCCCGGGGTAGTAGTCAAACTGTTGAGAATAATTCAGTTGAGGACAAGGTGCGGAATTATAGTAGATTTGAGGGTTGCTAGGCGGATTGTGGGAAAGATGAGTGTATTCCTACAATTAGAGGAACCAGAAGAAGCGGTATTCTTACACTAAATATTAGGCAGTGGAAAGTTAGGGTTATGCGGCACAAGAACTGCACAATCTTGAGAAGTGGAACGTCGTCATTCAGAATTGGCAAAATGCCATTGTGAAGCTCATGGTATGGCTTCACCACAAAGGTCATTGAAATGCACACATTGGCTTTCACTAAATATCCTTCATCAATCAGCACGTGAGCTTTTTCCCATAAATTGATCAGCGAATTCCATGAGGGTCTCATTATGGAAGAACCTAATAGCCAAAAATTTTGCCTTTTGCTGTGACATTTTTGAAGTAACCCAAACAGTTGAAGCACAGTATCATTTTCATCTTAATAGGTAACAGAGCTGCTTGGAAGGTATCAGGTGACTTTATCAGCACTCTCAACATACAAGGCAGATATCAACAGTTTTTCTTTATAATGATCAGATGCACCTTCCACTTCAAACTCAAACCGTTTGAAAAAGCCATGGATATTCCCATTGCAATCAAATGGAGGCAGCTTATCAATATTGATCTCCTCATCCCATTCATAGATGCGACTCTTTGGCGCATACTGAGGAATGAGTTGAGATCCAAAAGTGATCTCTCAAAAAGGAGCTATTCCATAATGGCATTCCGTTCTTGAAGAAATTCATACTGTTTCCTGAGCACTGCGTCTTAAGTGAGTTTGAGTTCCTGATATAGGACTGGTGTAGTGTTTTGTGAAGAATCCCCAACAAAGCGGGCTTGATGAGACACGGCTGGCAACTGGAGATTTTGATTTTTTAGTGGTTGATCAATGGGAACCCCTGTAGTGGGCACTATTGTTATAATTTTGGCCGGTATCGTTAGGATACGCCATTGGGTTGCACAGGTCAAACCATTGAACAACAGACAGATGATATGGGTTCATTGGTCATCCAAACACGCTGCGAAAAATTAGATAGGAGCAAATACCCTGGTGAAACTTTTATTTTTTAGTAATCTCAGCGACCCTATGCTGTTTCACTCTCTCAACTATTAATAACAACCTATCTTTAGTTACCCATCTTAATTATATATCAGAAACTTTGGATGATATCATTCTCTTAGATTAGACTATTCTATTCTGCCAATTTTCATTGTTTTCATCTGGTATTCTTCAATTCTCTAACGTCTTAGTTTGAGGAGAACTAAATTACATTCGTCAAATGTTAACATCACCTTATCACCTTATTTGTGGGAGATCAAATAATGATTATTTTGTATCCCAATATAGCCTCAGTTTAAGGCACTTGAATACTCACAAACAATCATCTTAGTCAGCGTATTCTCACCATTCTGCCATAGCCCTTCAGGGCTCATCATCCATTCATGTCATTATATTGACATGGGCAATGATGCTTACATGATACGGAATTGGAGAATGGTTTGATTATCTTATATGTTATATTTATTGCGGGGAAGGCTGACGATGGGACGGACACTTCCAAATTTGACCTGAAAGAGACAAAAATTAGTAACAGGGAAGGCACCCCAAAGAAGCAATGCTATCTCTTGTTGCCAGTGGGAACGCCACTTATGGGGAGGGGGAGGGAACGTGTGAAGGGGCCGTAGCCACAATTGAACACGTGTGGAGGAAGGAGTCTGATTTGATGAACCAAACTGGGAACCAGGAGGAGACCAACTGTCAGCGACGCGGTGGGAGGTATCCAAAAACCCACGCTTGAAAGTGGTCCACCAAATGAGACTGGAATCTGTGGACAGCTTCTGGGAGGGTGGGGGTGGAGCCTGCGATGGCATCCAAAACAATCATGTGGATAGTCCACATGGCGATTGCAACCACCAGAGCTCGGGGGAGGGTGGAAGGGGGAAGCCATTGATAAAGCAAACATATCTCTTGAAAGACTGAAGGGATGTGTTTGATCCTGGCCCAGCAGACGTTGAACTTCACGCCATATCACTTTAGAGGTAGGACACTTCTCCAGGCGGTGGAACAGCGTTCCATACTGGCCACACACGACTCAGGATGAGTGTAAAGCGTTAGAGCGCTCGGCCATATGGTACACCCGCCTCAGGCAGCGCCACACATGGGAGAGGATTTGAGGCTGCAAAAGAGGATGGTGTGCGTATTTACAGATAGTTTTTTGGGTCTCAATGGAGTAAGGGATGTCCATCATGTCCAGGTAGTCCACCCTGGATAGGACATGGGGCCGTGTGGGGATCACGCCATCTTGGATGGGTAGCCCCTGTACCTCTTGTGTGAACTGAGGAGAGGGGCGGCCTCTCTGGGCTGTATGTCCGCTAATACAAATTCTCCACTCAGCGCTCCGCATGGAGAGGAGGATTCGTTTGTAGTGGGTTTTAATACCGTGAGGACCTGTGGCCGATGGGTGTGAAGCCAGGTATTTCATCAGGGAGTGAGGGTTCAATGGATTGTTGAGGCCCAAGGCGCGGGAGAAGTTGGAACGGATCGCGCAGGACCAGTGTTGGGAGGGGAGCATAGGGGCAGTGACGGCCGCTATCCAGGCACCCAAGATCTTGGCAGCATGGGATCTGAAGTCAAGCAGGCCCATGCCACCATGATGATGAGGGCCAAACATGACCTCTAGCCGTACTGGTGGAGGGCGGCCTGACCAAAGCCATCCTTGCAGCAGAGCATACAAAAATTTTATGAAGCTTGGGGAGAAGGGGATGGCGTGGGCTCCAAACCAGACTTTGGAGAGGAGCATAGAGTTGGCTAAAATAACCCTGTCAGTAAGGGAAGTAGGGTGGGCTATGAGGGAGGTGATGCGCTTTGTCACGTTGTCTAGAATATGACTCTTCATTACTGCTGATGCTTGCCCGCCTGCCTCCACCCACACGCCCAGATGGTGGAACGGCCCTATGGTAGGGCGTGGCACAAAGGGGAGCACCAGTGGGGCGGTGTGGGGTGAGCTGGGAGGGCGAGCACGTGTGCGAGCAGATGGGCCAGGCTGGGCACTGGTTGTTGGGCCCAGCAGTTTTGAGACCGATCAAGGAGGATGATTTCAGTTTTAAAAGCGTTCTGTGCAGCATTACTTACCCGGGAATAGTCCTGGATGAGAGCTTCAAGTGTGTGTGCATCTTTATTATTAGACACCCCAAACACACAGTCATCTGCAAACGCCATCATCTTGACTGGGGCTTGATCTGGCACATGGACCCCAGTGAGTTGGGCATTCACGTTTTGAAGTAGTGGGTCAAGGCTGAAGTTGTATAAGAGTGGGCTAAGGGGGTCCCCTTGTCGCAAGCCCCTTTGAGGGCGGACAACTTCCGTTAGGAAGACAGGGCCACGTACTGCCATTGTTGCAGATTCTGTGAGCAGCATCACCCAGTTGATGAAGCGAGGGGGTAAGCGGAATTGATGGAGGCAGGCCCTGAGGTATTCCCAGTTTACTCTATCATAGGCCTTCTGTTGGTCCAAAAATACAAGTGCCCCAGAGGCTGTGGACTGGCATGCGTTAGCCACAGAGTGCACGTTGTCCTAAATCGACCTTCTGGGTATGAACTGAATTGTTCTGGGGAGATGGTGGCAGATGCTACAATCCCTAAACGGTTAGCCATGATTTTTGTTAAAATTTTTGTATCCGTGTTAGTTAAAGATATGGGCGCCAGTTGGCTAAGTCTAGCTTGTCCCCTTTCTTGAAGAGTGTGACAGTGAAGGTCTCTTGTCCTCCTGGTAGGAGGCGCGTTTTCAAAAGGCTTTGGTTAAGTGAGGCGAGCAGTTGTGGGGATATATATTTGAAGTACTTTTTATAGAATTTATATGGAATGCCATCTGGGCTTGGGCATTTCCAGTTTGGTGCACCGCGGATGGTTGTCCATAATTTGTTCAGAGTAATTAAATTCATTATTTCTGGGTATTGGGAAAAGGTGCAGATGTGGGCTCAGTCGAGAAATTCCGCCACTTCAGCTGGCTGAATTGGATTGGATTGGTATAACTCGGAGTAATACTTCTATAGTTTTGATTGCCACTTCAGCTGGCATATCCGCGATGGAATCATCCGATCTTTGCACCTGTGTGCAGGCCACGTTCTGGCGCATTGCAAAATTTTTTAAAAAAAGATATGCGGTGCACTTGTCGCCCTTTGTAATGTATTTGGCCCTGTACTGAACATTAACCCGATGTTTGTGTTGCCTTTTGAGCGCGTTGAGGTGGGCAGCTACCTCCGCCCACTTCCAGCCCCATGCAGGGCTGTATCCTGTAGCTGGGATGTTGGACTCCAGGTGTGCTAACTCTGCCAGAGCGCGCAAAATGACAGCCAATGTGGCTCGAGAGCATCTGGAGGAGAGGTGACAAGAGTGGCGGATGGTATCCTCTTTAGGGTTGCCCATGTGGAGATGGGGTCTGCGCAAAACGGTGCAACAAACTCTTTTGCCAAAGTTTCTGATTCCACCCAAGTGGAAAATCCTGGTGACGCAAGTTCGGGGGGGGCAGAGTTTGCACCAACGTGGGGCCTTAGCCACTGTGACAGGTAGGTGGTAGGTTATTGAGACCAATCGCTGGTTGGAGAATTCCATTTTTGTTGTTTTGAAGTGGGAAATGTGGGGTTGGAATTTCGCCAGCGTAAGGATAAGGTCAATGCAGGACATGGACCTTAATTGGCCATTGTGGACGTGGGGATGCATCATGTTTTTGAGCAGTGGGGCTCACTGTGGCAGTGCATCCCTTAACCCAACGGTGGCCTTTAGAACGCGAAGTTCTATGTGACCCTGGGGGGCGTGGGAGGAGAAAGGTTAATGGTCCGTTGGTGTGTTTAGCCAACAGTTCATGTCGCCGACTACAAAAGGGTCTGGGGATAGCAGGAGGGATTTGACTGATGAGAAAAATTCCTGACGCTCTTATGCACAGGTTGGGGCATAGATGTTGATGATAGCATGTGCCACGTCAGCCCACGAGAAAGTGACAATGAGGACTCAGCCATTGAGGAAGGTTTCCCAATGATAAAAATTTGAAGAGGAGTTTCTCCAAACTAGCACCCCACAGTGCTCTGAACAAAAGGATAGGGATGGGAGGAGCATGGTTTTCCAAGCCTCCTCAGAACCTCACGGACAGTGGGACTCCTGGATGGCCAGGATATCCACGGGTAAATTTTGTTGTAAAAAACTCAGTATCCTAGCCCAGGACGGCGAGGCCTTGAGTCTGGCGACATTCAACATCCCTAAAGTGAAGGTTTCCCCCATCGCACCTTAGGTGCAAGGGGGTGGGCACCTGGGCCCACTAGCCTCCTCTAGATCCCCACAGGCCTTCATGGCAGCACGGGTGTTTGCAGCAACGCTATCAGTAGTTTTGTTGATTTTAGCAGAAAGGTTTGCGTTGGCTTTTGCCTTCGCTTTTTGTTTCCCTGACATCAAACAAATTTTTTGCAGTATGGATGAGTTTGGTGCACCATTGAGCGGGGCAAATTTTTTTTTCAGTTAGGATGGGCCCCAAGTCAGTTTCAACTGGAGCTTGGTTACAAAGATAGGGTGAGATCGAGTCCCCCATCGGATTCTCAGATTGGGTAGCATAATTGGCATGGGCTTCACAATCTGATTGGTTGATGGATTCCTTAGTTGCTTTTACCGCGAAGGTTTTGATGTCCTCCTGGCGTTGGGAGTGTGGGATAGCAGTTTTGACTTTAGCCACTTCCTTGGCCGTGGCCCTGTAGGCCTGCTTGGCCTTCTTCCGCTCTTGCAGGGAAATAGGCTTTACCAGTAGGTAGCAGCCTTGTGCTCCCCACGGGAAAGCCTCTTTGGTGCTTGCAGTTGGTTCATAGTGCGCCTCTCCGCTGGCCATGGCCGCCGAGGGGTGCTCTTGGAATGTGACGCCCTCCTTGGTGGGGCATGCATGTGCCTTATGGCCAAACGCGTCACAGTGGGTGCAGATGGGGGGCGCGCTGTCCACGGTCACCCGGAATGAGTGGGTGGTATGCCCTTCAATACAATAAAAGTGGAGTGTGGGATCTGAGTTAGGTCCTTCAAGATCTCCTCAGTTGGGGTCAGAACTGCGATGGCTTTACCGGTGCACAGGTGTGGCATCAGCATAAAGCATTGCATCTCGAAAGATTGTATTTCACCATAAACGGTGAGACCATCTTTCAGGTGGTGCTCTAAAATGTCACGTTTTACCATAGTAGGCAAAAAGTTAAACGTGAGGAAAATTTGGTTGGATTTTGTCCATCTGGTGCGTTTGGTTTCAAAGACCCGTTGCCCTTTAGGGGAGGTCAATCACTACGCGCACCACAGCAGCCTCATCTGCTGCCTCCTTGTTTTTGAAACCTAGGTCCAGCCAACCACATGACATGGAGTGAGGTGCGATGTATACCGCAGTTGGGAAAAAGTGTGCACATCCCCACAAAATTTTTCCCATAAAGCCATTTGTTGGATGTCCAGAAACATGTGGACTCCGTATTCCACCAACAAAAGTGGCTGGGAGTGCGGCGTGTTGATATACTGGTTGCATCGTGCTTGCCAAGCGAGGATTTCTAAGGAAATAGTGACTGCTGGTTTTTTTAAAATTTTAAATATTCTGCTGGTTTCTCTGAGGCGTTTTCGAATGTTTGAGGCTGTGGGCCTACCACCTGCTCCTCTTACCTTAATTGCCCAACTGCTCCCTGACATGGGCGCAGACTAATCTCCTCTGTGAGATTATCAAACTAGATTCAGACTTGAATTGAATGGGTTGCAAAAGTGATTGCAACGAGAGAGAAAAGTTTGAAAATGGTTTCATTATCAAATTAGTGCATCCCAATATATTCAGGACATATAAACTATAAGAGAACCGCCTGGAAGGAATTATGCCCCACCGGTGGAATGAGGAAGGTTCCACTCTAGTTTATAGACGAGGTCCCTCCATATTGGCTAGTGGAATATGAGATGTAGGCGATGCATCAGAGGAATACCATATGTTTAATTTTCCTGACATTTACCCCCTCTTAACCAGATAGTTTTACCCGCTATACCAAAGACTAGGATCCAAATTGTTTTGATAATAATAATAGACTAATCTTAGAGGAATCTGCTGGATCTGATAGCCATAGAAAGCAGTTTGATTGCAGTCAGTGTAATTTTATTACTGACTACTAGAAGCTGACAATAATTAAGAATAAGTTATAATATTACTAATGGTTGTCAGCAGATGGTATGCTGAAGTTTAGTAATAGGAAATGTGATGATACGTTTATGATTATAACTAGAGTTTTACTAAACGAATAATGAGTGAGATTACCTGTTTAGTTGAGTTATAGGTCAGTGACTTCAGCAAGAGAGATAGGAGTAGCGGCATAGAGTGAAAAGGGGATCACTTTTAGCTGGTAAGCTGCAGTGGTATTTGCAGTAAGAAGGTGATATATGATGTAGATCTTTGGATTTAGCATTGTGATGCTGATATTAAATAAAGATTGTGTTCCCAGAGGTATTTTGCTTCTACTTAAAATATATTTTATTATCTTTGATCAAGGAATTGCAATCATTGTATTGCCCTTCTATTGTATCAGTTGGTTTACCCACTTTGCAGCAATCCGCCAAACATATCTAATCTGCCAAAACTTGATATTGTCAGTGCAACACCTTGTCCTTTTTTAACTCTGATAGGTTGGATAGTTATGTTTCCCATAATGATGTGAAACTTTTTAGAGTAAATTGTGTCATAGAACCCTGATAATACTCTAGGTTCTTGTTCACGAATTTCATTACAGCTGTATACTTCCAATATGGTCTCAGGCGGAATCTTCAAAATTAAAAGGGTCATCTTGATTTAATCTCTTGGTCATATCTCTATGATTTCGCTAGCACTCAAAAAAAGCCCTTCTTCTTTGAGTTTTTGTGTGCCTGTTAGAGCACCCAGAAGCCCTTCTTCTTCGCTAATGGTAGGCGGTAACTGCTTCAAACTCTTCACTATCAGGGTTTAAAGTATGGGGTAGATGGATTGGTCCATTTCAACCAAGCACGTACGTTGTTTCCAATGTTTGACATTCTCATATGTAAATATTAATAAAGTTTGGCTCAAAAGGCTCAACATGCTGGATATGAGATCAATATTTGCTCTAAACTCCAAAAGAAACTGCATCCTAATCAAGAGACCATAGTGGTCTTTGTCTAAAACCACTGCTGGTACCATCAGGACCTTGTACAAAAATAAGGGTAATGTTTGATAGGCTTTTAGAGTGCAGTTAAAAACTTGTCTTGCAATGAGGTATTTAAAATTGTAATCAAGATTGGGGTTTTACTTCAGCTTATTCATGATCTTAGATGAATAATGTTGACTGGAGCCCCGGTGTCCAATACTTCTAAGACGCGCATTTTCTAGATAATCACTTCCACTTTTATTATGCTCTTGCTTAAAGGGTCTCCAGTGATCAATATGTTAATACAAATTATTTAAAAAGTCTAATAGCAGCAGGGATCTTGGTAGCTTTGACATTATCCTCACCCCCAGTGCCAAGCTCTTGAAGATAGTCATAACTAACTACTATCCTTCCTCAACTGAATTGATGACCTGGGTAGGCTTATCTATTTGTGCCGAGTTAATACTATTTGATTTGAATCCATCAGTGCTGTGGACTCTTAATCTAGCATGCACAACTACCGCTCTAGGTGCTCTAAACGTTGTTTCCTGCACTATCCAATTCAATATCTTTGTGATTGTCTTCATCCTCATTTTATAGATCCCTCCAGTTCACAACGTTGGGGTATCCTCTTTAGAGGCTTCCTCCTTCTTTTCCTCTGTGAGTAATGGACAAGAGTGATAAAAGAGCCAGGTTGATGGCATTTATCTTAAGATAGCTCTCAATGAGGCAAATGCTCAGGCGGTTTGGAGCTTTTATCCTCTGTCTTGTCGCCCTTATCATTAGTGAATAGACATCCTTGCTAACTTGCCGAGGGGATGGTGTTACCATGGCCATATATTCAGTTTTATAACTCCCTGTAAGTCAAGTAACACTTCCTTAAGAGCCTTGTGAGACGTCGTACTTTTAATTTCTAAAGTTATATGCATCTTTAAGTTAGGATGCATCTTTAATAATTTAGAAGAACAGTTTTCGTGGGAGTTAAATCCATAGTTCTAGTAGTCCAAAATTGTTGAGCCTTGAGACAGTAGTGAGAGGCATAATTTGTGACCAACTCATCCTTGCGCATATTTATCAAGAGGAACTCTTGTTTAATAATTTTGACGTCATGTTCACTAAAAAACCTGGAAAGTAGGATATTCTTTACTTTGGTCCAAGATAGTTCAGATCGTAGGCTCAAACTAAGAATCTCCTAAGCGTTACAGCTCATTACCCTAACATATGGTGTGTCTTTTGGCAATCATTAGCTTCATCTATGCTGTTCCCATTCATCTGAAGGAAACCTGCAATTATCACTTCTCCAGGTGTATAAACAGTCTTAAAGTAAGATTTAAAGTTACGATCATCTTCCTAATATTTGGAGTGCATAACAGTTAGTTGTGTACCTGTTCTGAATGCTTGTGGGACATTAAGTTGAGCTACCCATATAAGTGCCTCTAGTTGGGTTATAGCTTAAGTAGAGGTAAGGTCAAGGATGGTATGCATTTTCGCCTTTGATTCGTTTATACTCTTGTCCTTTACAAACAGCATGTTTTCATGATTAAAGCAATATCCATAGCCATTTAAAGTAAGGAGGGTTTTGCTGTTCTCCTTTTTTAGAAATATGATTTTCTCCTCAAGATTCGATTTATTTGAGGTAAGCTGACCTGGGGACGGACATTAGAGAAACTAAAATTAAAACTAAAAACTAACATAACTATTTGGTTAAGACAAAACACCCAAATGAGCGGATCGAGTGAAATACTTCTAACAAAACAACCAACCAGGTGGGAAGTGGAAACCACTTATACCTCCATGGCGGAAGTGGAGGGGGGATTGGGGGTCTCATCTTCAACAGCAGCTTCTTCCTCCCAGAGTAGGGTACATGTCAAGGTGAACAGTAAGGGCGTCAGGGCATCGGGAGCATGTGGTTCAAAACTGCTAATAATTGATATTTCATGGAAATTGCCAGCCAGGAAAATGGCACTGATATATTTGGCTAAAGCTTTTTCAGCTTTACTGTGGGCGTCTGGGAGTTTAACAAACATGACAATATTAGTTTGGGTAATCTTAGCTTTTGGATTTAGTGCTACAGTTACCATGTTCTGGATTGCGTCATTAGCATTTTTGTGTAACTGCTTCACTGTGATTTCACTCTTTTGAGTAAGACTTTTGGGTATAACAGGAGTGGAATTCCTCCTGTGAGCATCGCCACTGATTTGGTGACAGCTTTATTAAGGGGATGATAATCTGGTGTTGCAGCTGCTTCAACTGCAAGATGATAATCACTGCAAAATAGATTTGCATTTAGCTGTGGGGTATATAGTTGAGGGGGGTATTTGACATCCCATTCTGCATTAACAAACCACTCAATTTGCAGGATGGTTCTTCAGTGAGCTTATCTGATTCGTCAATTTCAGCCATTAACTCCTATGGGTTTTGGTTGAAATGAATTTGGGAATTGCCATACAGTTAGGGTTTGGTTATTTATTTTGATGAAGAATGGGATGAAACTGGGATCCAATCCAATGCTTGATTGGAATAATCATGTGTGGCATTGGGGCGGGGAGGAGGATGATTGGTGGCTGCAGGTGCAGCTGCAGCATCAGGCTTTGGGGGAGGGGGAGGTAGGAATGTACCCCACACCAGAACTTGTATGGGGTGAGCGGCAGTTTGGTGGTCAGCGGACGAGTAATCCAATCCGTCAGAAGTGGCTAAGGAGGGGAACTTGGGTTTTGATTGGTCCAGCTTTAAACAGGACAGACAGACAGTCTGCCCGCCCTCAACGCGGGCCAAAATGGATGGTCAGGGAGAAGCAATAATGGCACAAGGTGGAATTGACATGGCGATTTTACTAAATTCAGGTCTGAACATGGCATACGCCTAAAGCTCAGCAAGGCATGTGGCCCCATTTGAGACCATAATTTGTAAGATGGGGTTGGAGCCATAGGCTGCCAAACCATCTATCAGCTCCCAGTGGGGCACTGCAGGGGAGGTGGGTGGGCAAACTAGCAAATTGGACCACCAAAGTGGTGTCCACTGGGAGCTGGATCCAAGTTGTGGGGAGAGGTGTGCCCTGGAATACCAGGGGCACATTTGCTGCTGTGGCAGCGTCAGCTTCACAGGTAAAGCCAAGGTTGAAATACCCCTTATAGTGACGGAAATCCATAAATCTGGCGGATGTCGTCACTGCCTGTGCCACTTTGATAATGGCTTGGTCATGGTATGGGAATAGTTTCCCATAGTCAACCCTTAGGCCATATTTCATGTTGTTCCGGGGGAAAACCAGGGGGCAGCAAGGTACCACTTGGGTACAAGTGAGGTGGGCATCAAGATCTTTGGGAGGAATGAATCGTCCCATTGGTTTGGAATGACTAGGTGAGCCAGTCTGAGCGCATTTTCCTGTCAGATGGAAAATGGCAGAGGGAATTTTGCCGTTGCCCCACACTGGAGCAGTTGGTGGAGAATCCAAGGACATCAGAGCAAAACTACAGTGGGCGATCAAAATTCCCTTTTTTATTAATTCATTTATTTTGCTCAGAAAATTACTCCAAGCATAAAGAGAAGCTTTTTCTCTCCTCAAGATCCTAGAATTAGATAAAGTTTTATAATATGTGATGATCCTCGAAAAATAGGTAGAGAGGCAATTCAGGCTCTTCTGGAGGTCTCATTGATGTTCTCAATATCATTGTGCAAATTATGAACTTCTAATTTCAGAGTATGGAGTCTTGAATGTATTGTATCCTCCTCCTTTACCAGAAGCTCAGAAAAAATTGCTCCATGATATACTTCCATATCCCCTTCATTGTCAAATTGCTCTTGAGAACTCTCATGATATTCACTAAGGCCTGATGATGCCATCCCTGTAATGAGCACTACAGTCAGCTCGTCGACCTTAGATCAATTAACATGTGATGCCAAACTACTGCTCAGGGTGTCTAATCTGCGCAGTTTTGGCACCAGACAACCTTGGCTTAGATCACAATCATCCTCTTAAAGTAAATTCTCCTCTGATTCTACCCTTTTTAGCAATGATCCCTTTGGTAATCTGTTTGCACCCATGGCAAATCTCTGGTTGACACTCATAGACATGTTCATTATGTGTTGGCACTTAAGACATAAATAAAGCCAATCCAACCTCTTCCTTAAAAGATAGTCTTTAACGTATCTGCAATAGAGAGTGTCCTTGTTCAAACAGAGCAGATCTCAGACCAATTACTGTATCCTTCTCACTGGCTACTCCCAGATTAAGTACTGGTGATAAGTTAATTTAAACCACTATAAGTGAAAATAAAAGGATTAACTGAGGTTATGTGGTTAATTTTTTTTATAGATGTAAAAAGCAAAGTATCTCATACTTCAAAAATAATAAATAGAGTGAATTAATTAGTTCTGAGTATACAGTAGGAATATGGATGTAATTGGGAAAATTTCAGGTTTCCCTAGTTAGATGGCATCTAACTTCTGCTTTATTGGCTTCATCCATATGAGCAAGTTTTTGTATACAAGAGCTTTTTCTCGCGGTGGTTATCCTTGAACCTTGATGTGAAGAGGCCCTTCCATCCATCCACGCTTCTGGGTTTTGGGCAGTTATGTCTCTTTCCAATATCAGCTAAAATCAAAACTGGTATTACGCTGCTCAACTTCAGGTTTGATCAATTAAGCTCCTACAATGCTCTTACATCATGAACTGAGAAAGTCTCAAAATTGAATGGTCTCCTAATTCAGTAATATTCATCCTCAAGCTTCAATTGCTCCTGTTGGGGTAATTTGGTTGAGACATCATTACATCATCAGCGAAATGAAAATGTTTCAGTCCCCCAAAGGTATCAAAAGGGGTCAGCTTTTTTATAGATTTTTTGCGACAACACCATCTGAATTAGATAATTTCTCTGAAGCGTTAGGGCAAAAAGTATCTAGCAAGACGTCACTGTTATATTGGTGAAAACTCTTTTGCTTACCCAAGTCTATAAATGTCTCATTCATCCCCATATGTTGCGGGTTGGTTGCCAACACCACCCACCAGATTGAGGGGTGACTTCTACTCATTCCACTGGTTGAAAGTGATCTGCTGAACCATTTGTGGCCTCATACACAACATACCATTTGGCAGGTTGGGTTTCTTGACTACTATAATTCTCCATTTTTTGATAGATGTTTCACTTGGTCATCTCAGAGCCCCTTGTAGTGAGCACCACTTATTTCAGTGTAACAGTTCTCTTGATTGTAGCCAATGACAAAAAATGGGCTTGAAGCTGGTAAATAAGCGGATAGCTCAATAAATTTTAAAATAGTTTAAAATAGACTAAACTTAGTAGTTAAAAATTTTCTAAATATAGGACGAGTGGGGACATGATGCTGAGAGGACCTCCATGGCCCCTTATGATCAAGATCTTTCACATTCTTCTAATCAACCACCTGGTTGACGCCCTCATTGCTCTGCATCATACTAATTACTGAAATGGAGGAGTCATGTATTTGAGGTTCTGGAAGTGGTGGTGAATTTACAGAATGCATTTTTATTACATCTTATGCATGTGAGGCTTCCTGACCAAAAGTCTCATTAGTGCCTTAAAGGATGGGTTTCAATCAAGAGAGCTTGAGCCAACATATTCTTGCTCAATTTAGGTGTAAGGATCTGACTCACTCATCATCTCAAATCATGACAGCTAAAACGCCGGAGACATGCTTAAGTTAAAACTTGACAAAGTGAAAGTTTTATACCCATTAGTGCAATAAAGGTATTCTCCCTAATTAATCTGTATATTAATTCATGCTATAGATTCAGTGACTGATGCCACAAATCACTCAGTAAACACTTTATCACAATACTCTGATTGTATATATGTGGATATTTGTTTAATCAAGTAAAAGTATGGGCTATAATTATCAGCAGTGCGCTTTTCTTTCCGCTCAATCCCACTTTCAAACGACTTTAATCTAAATAAAAGCTGATTAAAATCTTCATCAACTCTCTTCAACACCGTTTCCTGCCAATGCCCTTAGCTCCACCAATTGCCACTCCAGAATGGGGAAGCGGCGCTCCACCCACTAGCATATACCGCCTGACAGGCAAATGCATGCAAACTTGCTCAACTAGTCCACCAAATACATCTGGCCACTATGCTCTTCCAAGAGGCTTAGCAATCCACCTTGCACGAGTCCACCTTACTCGCCTCATCCTTTAACTCTACCTCAATTTACCACCTGCTTTTTCCTCTGCATTGAGTACAAGCGCCTCTTCCCATATGCCAACAAAGCAAATAATTGGGCTTGCAACTGACACCTTTGCATCGTCAGGATTTATAGAATTCCGCCCTTATAAGGCCTATCTTGATATGGGTTTCCCCACTGAAGAGGACATGGCCGCAGCAGAAGCAACGCCTTTGATATACAAAAATTACCCCCATTAACACCACATGAGCATATCTCCAAGATGACACCACACTGGTGACCTTTGCAAAACTCCCCAAACACCTCATTACTCAATAATTTTTTGAGAAGTTGATGTCAGGGCTTTCCACTTATGGCAAGGACCCCATCCTCCAATTCATTGTATTAAGTGGTGCTGAGCACCTCACAGCACCTTGGGCAATGGCCACCATCACCCACATTATTGAATATGGCCCATCATATCCCGCCTCATGCTTAAATTCCCTCAGCATCAGATTATTCTTTTGCTCACATTGACAATGGTTGCACAATTTTCCCGCTCTGCCCTGAGTTGGACCATACTAAAAAAGCATGTTGATGCAATTTAAACCCCACAAATACTACATGCTCCACCCATGAGGACACACCAACTGCGTTGGAGTGAAAATTTTGGCTTCCCCCATCCCCCAGTCTGTGCTCTCAATGAATCAGCAGTAAATTTTGCAACCCAAACCCACACTGGCCAAATATCACCCATGCTAACCAATCAGGAGTTTCCTGAACCCATGTCTAATCCAAAAATTCTCCATTATCAAAATTACCCAATCACAACCATCTTTCACTAAATCAATTTATCGCAACCAAAATTCCTGGGATCTATTAGATGGAGTGAAATATCTGCTGACATTATCTCACCACCTACTAAACCATTTGATTTAAATCCTTATCTTATTTAGGACTTTGACGTCCCACTCTAACCCAACACTATTTTCCCAAACCCAATGCTACCTTTACTAAAGCGACCACCATCTTGCTGAGGCCGCGGTGGCCTCACCCAGAAGTCACCATCTCCATGTAGCCATGGCAAAATTTGTCACTGAATTAAAAAAGTGCCACATATCATCATATTACCTCCTAATTTTCCCGCTGTTGCAAAAGATGAAATCACCTAGGTTACTGAAAGTGCCACCACCGCTGTCAAACATGTTGCTGCACTGGCAGATATTCACCATCCACAATAGTCACCAGAGCCAACATTAAAAAATTCACCCAGATCCATAACGCCCACATCCAAGTCAAACAATATATTGCTGAACTTATGGAGGTATCCTCCAGGTCCAAATTGTCAATCTCAACACCTATCTGCTTCACCTCAACCCTCATCCCATGGACGTCCCAACTCTTTTGTAGTCAGCATTGATCCGCCTCATTAGTACTGAGCTTAAAGATCTGCTTGAACCCCTCCCCCAACACCATGATAGGATAAGCAATTCGCCATCACTACTGCTATGGAGGATTTTATATTACCATTTTTTGCCACCCCCTATTCTCAAGTGTGTCATCTTTGGTTAAATACGCTCAAAAAATTAAAATAAAAAAATTATTAGCAGTTTCCATTATTTTTCTTGACCAAGTTGGTGAAGAAAATGAAGATCTCTAGTCTGGAACACAAGAAAGAATAAGGAACCATTTGATTGGATACTACAACATACTATGGGGCATACAGTGCACTACTAACTTGTTCAGATTGCTAGTAATATCCTTTCCCGTCTTAATGTTGTCAAATTAAAATTATGAAATCCTCATATTTTTGAGTATCCCAAAAAATATGGTGTCAAACGTGATTTTGAGGAGAATACCATAACGATTTTGGGGCAAACATTGCCTCTGGTATATTAGCAGAAAGGAGAAAATCCGCTGAAGAAAACTTTTTTAAATTTACTATGACAGAGAAATTTCCATCTTAATAAGTTATTGGAAGAAAGATTCAGGAAATGCTAATACAAATTTTTGAGAAACATGGGATAACATTGAGGGCAAAAATGATGACTTTTGTTCAATGGGAGTGTATCTAGTAGCTAAATGAGGTAAACTAGAAATTACAGAGCAATTATTCTGAGATTGTCACCCTATGTAAGAAATCAGTATTAGAGCCTTTAGTAGCTTTGGGGATCATAGTACTAGGCCACTCTGAAATCTGAGAACTACTGGCCAATCTGAGAAAAAAATGTTGAAGGTGAAAAAAACTAAATTATAACGTTTGCTCATCTAATACAACTATTAAATAAAAGAGATCCATGTTTTTAAGATTCTTAGAGTTATAATATTACTAGCAGATTAATAAGAAAACATTAATGTTCTGGTTGATCATGTGAAATTTGCTATATTTTCATAACAACAGCAGGATAATTGTTATGATTATATAAAAATATTAAGTGATTTTTGTCCAGGACAATCATGACCTAAGATGCACTTAAAAATTTGATCCATAAGATTGATACTGGGGAATATTGCAAGGCGAACAGCAAGTAAAAATTAGACTGGCCTGCCAGCCAGAGTGCCAGAGCTCCCAAATGGCAAACCAGAATGCCCAAGGCACTGCTGCTGATATGACGAATATGGAACCAGAAAGGAGTTCCACTAATATCTGCCGGTAAGCCAGAATTTCATATAGGCACAAAATAAAGTACCAGATGCACATGGCCGTTAACCCTGAGGGGTACAAGAGCATCTGTGGATAAGGCAGTTTAATTTTCAACATATAAAAACTAAATTTTGGGGAAGGTCCTTTTAATGGAAAATTTAAATAAGAAAATTTGACCAACAATTTCTCAGTGCGATGCAACTGATTAAATAGTCAGCAATTTGGAGGGAAAACAAGCGGAATTGGGTCCCATAAGTTAATACTAACTGGCAGTTTGTTTGGGAATGGGCAGGTTGGATCCCTAGGAACTGACTGAAAAATTCGGCAGTGTGCTGAGTCGCTGTCAGTTTGACCTTGAATATCTGAACCAAGGCTCAGCTACATTTTTGATGGTTAGTGTGATGGAGTTTGGCCCGATGTGTGGTGGGATTCCCCAAGGCCACCCCACATAGGGTGGGCCCATTTGGTTGGGAACAGGTTCAGGACGCTCACCCCGCCCATGCTTGGTCACTGGGCCATTTGTTTGGTCAGTGGCATTACATTAGGCGCAATGCCTGATTTGTCAGCAGGAAGCTTCAAAACCTCATTGATGGGTTTTGATGGTATTTCTGCCCATCAAGGGTGATTCCTGATGGATTTGGGAGGGGGGAGTTTTTTCCAATCATCATGTTAAATGAATCGCAACCATCATGCATTCCAGCTGATAGATCAGTCTTCATACTTTTTCAACCATTTGAAATCTGAGCATCAGGCTGATTGCCACTTGAAGTAGTTGCAATCAATTTCATTTTGGCAATCTCAACGCAGATTTCACTGATTCCTTGTAGCAGTTCTGCCAAGGAGAGTGTGGGTACCAGAAGCGGGATTTTAAAGTGGAAGGGCTGTTACCCAGCGCTCATTCACCACAAGAGCGAGATCGCCTTGAACCAACTGTTCTCATAGGCCAGATACCCTTTCCAGTCCATGAGATATTGGATGGAACATCACAATTTCCGGGATGCCAGAATAGCCTCTACCTTGACATCTTCCCCATTTTTGACGATGATTGGTTCTGGGTCCATGGGAATTGCACCCTTGAAGGGCGACAGCTGGGAAACATGAAAAATGGGATGCTGCTTCTAATGCATGGGGAGCTTCAGTCAGAACGCCCCATTACCCAATACCTCCTCCACCAAATGGGGTACCTGAGCGTTTACTGGTGAATTTATGGGAAGGGGCTTGGATCTTTAAGTGATGGGTATCGAGCATAACGTGGGAGCCCACTGTAAACTTATGACCTGGAAGACACTTTCAATCTGCGAACTGCTTGTAGTCATCTATAGCTTTAGTGAGGTGTTCCCGCACCAAGGCTTGAGTCAATATTATGAGCAGTGTGGTCCGCGGCAGCTTGAACCTCAGGCTGCAAGCATGGTCCAACTGAAAATGAAGGATTATAACCCAATGTTGCTTCATAGAGGGAAACCCCGTGGATGCGTGGGTCCCATTATTGTATGTGAATTGAGCGAGAGGGAGGTCATCGGCCCAAGTATCCTGCACAGCTGCAGCATAGCAGCTCATGTACTGTTCAAGAACTGGATTGACCCACTCAGTCTGGCCATCAGACTGAGGATGATATGCTGTGGAGTGACAGGGGGATATTTTCAGGATTGATAGGAGTTCACTCCAAAACTGTGCGGTGAACTGGGAGCCACTGTCACTGATGATCTCCTGGGGGAGACCAAACATCAAAAACACATGGCGTACAAAAAGGCGGGCAGTTTCTTCTGACATAATCATGAAAGTACAAGGTATAAAAAGGGAAAATTTTGTGAAGCGATCCACCACTACCATCACTGCTGTGAACCTGTTAGAACAGGGAGCTTGACAATAAAGTCCATGGACACCGATGTCCATGGGCCCTCCGCCTGCTGTAAGGGGTGCAGGAGGCCGTTTTTGCTGGAATGATCTGACTTGGCCCTGGTGCAAGTAACACAATCGGCGATCCAGGCCAGAACTTCTTTTGTCAAACCTGCCCATTTTAGGTCCGTTTGATCAAATCAATGCATTTCTTAGAGACAGGGTGACCAAACGTGGGGGGATTATGATGTGCACAAAATACCTCAGATTGGAAGGAGGGGGGAACCTAAACGCGAGATCTAAAATACATAAGACCCTCCTTCAGTGAGTATATGGAGTGTTTATGCTTCTGGTGAGATAACTGCTCAACAAACTCCACGCCCTCAGGGCAGGCCATTTGACTGGCTAAGACCTGAGCAACTAACGGAGCATCAGGGGCCAGAGCGGCGGAAGAAACAACAGGTGAACAATTAATAAGATTTGGGTGAAAGGAATCACAGTAACGAGATCCACTTCCTCCAGATCCACGGAACTGTGGGCGGGGCTGCAGCTGAGAAAATTGGGAAGTACATTTAGTGCACCTTTTACAAATTTGTATTTGAAGTTTAAACAGCACAGGTCCTGATAGCTTTGGGCCTGCCAATGTGCCAATTTTTGGGGTTTACAAAAGTACAATTGGGCCTGGTGATCCGTGCAAACTGTTAGTTCATGTCAGGCACCCTGTAACAGGTACCTCTAATGAGTTATTACCCATGTAACGGCTGCCAACTCCTTGTCATAAATAGCCCAAGACTTCTCAGTAGAGGTGAACTTTTTTGGGAAAAGTAGGCAACCAGGTGTTACAAGCCATCGTGCTCTTGGAGAAACACTGCTCCAACAGCTACTGATGATGCATCACATGCAATGATATATGGCTTGGTGGGATTGGCGTGTTTCAAAATGGGAGGGATATGAACACCCTTTAATTGATTCAAACGCCTGTTGACATTTGTCCATCCAGTGAAATGGTACGTTTTTCCCTGTAAGGGGGTGGAGTGAGGCGGCGAGCTGTGAAAGTGTGGGGGAGAACTTTTAAGAAAATGATGATTACCAAGAAACTCCATAGTTGTTTCTGGGTAGTTGGGGTTGGCCACTCCCAGAAAGCATCCAACTTATTGGGAGAGCTTTCGAAACTTCCTCAAGGATGAGGTTCCTGGGGAACGTAATCTCCTCCTTATAGAATTAACACTTGGGAGGCTTGACGAAAAACCTGCCTTATGTAAGGCGGTCACAACTGCTTCCAGGTCAGTAGCGTGTTGTTTGGGAGTTGGGGAGTGAGCCAGAATGTCATCGATATATGCTACTGCGCAGGTAAACCAGAGGTCACCCAGTACATTGACAATCATGCGTTGAAACATAGCAGGAGCATTCTTCAGCCCAAAGGGCATCACACAGAATTGGAAAATGCCCCGCTTCATCCAGATTGCTGTTAACCATTCTTACCCTTCCATCACCTGAATCTGGTTATATGCACTAATGAGATCCAGCTTAGAAAACACCCAAGATTTGGCAATTTCTTAGCTTATCATCAGTTCTAAAGGCAAGGGGTAGGGATCAGAAACCGTTATTTTATTAAGGTGTCCATAGTCCACACAGGGGCAGAGAGAACCATCAGCTTTTCTAGCAAAGAAGATGGGAGATGCAATGGGCAAGGTCTCCTTGAACATACACCCTTTCTCAATATATCATCCAACCAGGTGTTGAGGGCGGCCTCCTCCTCTGCTGCGTGGGGATACAACAAGCAGTTGATATTCACCAACTCCACCGTCATGCAAAAACCACAGTCAAATCTAGTGTGGGGAGGCAAGCGATCCGCCTTTTCCAAACTGAAAATGTGTTGATAGTGCATTAAACTTTTTGGAAAATTGGATGGTATGCCAGTAGGGGAGACGAGGGACGTTATAGAACTGCAACCTTGAGCTTTCTTAAGAGTGTCAACTAGGGAGAATTCACCCTCCAGTAGATCATTAGTGAATGAAAGCATGTTAGACTCCAGGTGGATTTTGACATGTTGCTGGCGCCACCATCCCACTCCTAAGATCACTGAAAACACCAAGTTTGGCATGGCCAAAAGGGATTGCAGAAGCTGAATTGGTGTATTGAAAATGTGATTTTGGGCGACGCACAGGTATGAGGTTTGGGAGGCTGACGATGCAACCATCACCATAGGACCAGCATCCATGACAAGTTCCAATTGCTGGGCCAGTTTTACACTCATAAAATCTCCCGCGACTCCAGTGTCCACTAGGGCTAAAAGGAGACGTGATGGGACCCAACACTAATCTTCATGGGTACTAAAAATCAAGAGGAGTTCTCTTTATTGGTAGTTGTGGATGAATCCAGTGATACTGAAGAGATGGTGGTGGGGTCAGGGGAAACCACTAGGCTTTGGTGAGAAGCCAACTCATTGCAAGTTGAGATGTCAGACCCTACTGACATGGGCAAAATAGCCGCGGCAACTATGGGGTATGAGTTGGGAGTTTTGAGTGGGACCAGACTAATGTGGGCAGAGATAATATTCTTTACAACCTGGTTCAGTTGGAAGGAAGGGACCATTGCTGCGCCAATGTATGCGAGAAAGGCGGAAATGGCTAAGAATAAAGATTGGTCAATTATGTCAGTTGAACATCAAGTAAGAATTAGACTGGCCTACCAGCCAGAGTGCCAGAGCACCCAAATGGCAAACCAGAATGCCCAAGGCACTGCTGCTAATATGACATGTATGGAACCGCAAAGGAGTTCCACCAATATCTGCTGGTGAGCCAAAATTTCGTATAGGCACAAGACAAAGTACCAGATGCACATGGCCGTTAACCCTGAGGGGTACAAGAGCATCTGTGGATAAGGCAGTTTATTTACAACATATAAAATCTAAATTTTGGGGAAGAATTTTTATAATAGAAAATTTTTAAGAAGAAAATTTGACCAACAATTTTCTCAGTGCGATGTGACTGATTAAATAGTCATCAATTTGGAGGGAAAACAAGTTGGAATTGGGTCCCACAAGTTTGACCTAACCGCGAATTATTTGGGAATGGGCAGGTTGGATCCCTAGGAACTGACATCAAAAAATTTGGTGGTAGGCTGAGTCGCTGTCAGTTTGACCTTGATTATCTGAACCAAGGCTCAGCTACATTTCTGATGGTTAGTGTGATGGAGTTTGGCCCGATGAGTGGTGGGGTTCCCCCAAGGCCACCCCACATAGGGGTGGGCCCATTTGGTTGGGAACAGGTTCAGGACGCTCACCCCGCCCATGCTTGGTCACTGGGCCATTCTTTTGGTCAGTGACATTACATTAAGCGCAATGCCTGATTTGTAAGCAGGAAGCTTCAAAACCTCATTGATGGTATCTGATGCTATTACCTGCCCATAGGGGGTGATACCCAACGGATTTGGGAGGGGGAGATTTTTCCAATCATCATGTTAACCAAATCACAACTGATGGGCATTCCGGCCAATAGATCAGTATTTATACCTTTTTGACCATTTGGAAATCCAAGCATCAGGCTGATTGAAACTCAAATTAGTTGTGATCAATTTCATTTTGGCGATCTTGAAGCGGAATTCACTGATTCCTTGTAGCATTTCTGCTGAGGAGAGTGTGGGTACTGGAAGTGGGATCTGAAGTGGAAGGGCTGTTACCCAGCGCTCATCTACCACGTGAGCGAGATCGCCCTGAATAATGAGGGGTATTGCCATCCTCTTTGGACCCTTCTTTCTTGAGAATGGGAAAATGGCCTGATCGATGCTCAGAGGATGTTCCCTGGGACTTACAAATATCTGCCAATATGAATGAAACCCATCAATGATCCAAAGTTGCCAAAGATTTAGCTAGTGAAAAAATCAGTAAATTGATTGAGAATAGGATCCTCATACCTTCTTTGAGTCCAAGGGTGAGTCTGATCCTTATAGTAAAGAAAAAGGATAAATAATATCAGTTGGTACTTGATTACGGTCAGTTAGTTAAAAAACTTGAAAAGGAAGTAAATCTGCTGCTAAGGATAGACGACGCACCCAGTTGTCTAGGGGAGACCAAGTTCTTTTTAGCCCTGAATTTGATTTCATGCTAAAGACAGATGAATTTTCAAGAAAAAGACCAGGAGAAGTGTACAATAATCACCGCTCAAGGGTTATGCCAGACAGCAAGAATACCAGTAGTCTATGAAAAGCTTCAACTACCTTCCAATGGATAAAAGTTTATATCTTTATAAATTTTAGGTTGTCCTGAATTTTGGTGTATCTGAATGACCTCAAAATTTTCAATAAGACATTCACTGATCATCTGAAACACTCAGAGGAAGTGGTAAATGCCGAGCAGTGGAAAGATAGAAAATTAAGCAAAGTAAATGCAACTCATCAAGAAAGAGCTTGATAAAAAAACTTTTCTTTCTCGTTGCAAACACTTTTGCAACCTATTCAGTTCAAGACTAAATCTAGTTTGATAATCTCACAGAGGAGATTAGTCTGCACCCATGTCTGGGAGCAGTTGGGCAAGCAAGGCAATAGGAGCAGGTGGAAGGCCTGCGGCCTTTAATGTTCAAAAATGCACCGGAGAATCCAGCGGAATAGAAAAAAATCTCAAAAAACTGGCAGTCACAATTTCCCCGGAGATACTCACATGGCAAGCATGATGCAACCAGTACATCAACATGCAAACACTACCAGCCACTTTTGTCGGTGAAATTTGGAGTCCGTGTGTATCTGTACATCCAAAAAATGGCCTTATGGGAAAAATTTTGTGAAGATGTACACAAAATTTTCCTGACTGCGGTGTATGTTGCACCTCACTCCATGTCGCGTAGTTGGCTGGACCTAGTTTTCAAAACCAAAATAGCAGCAGACGAGGCTGCAGCGGTGCACATAGTGGTCGACCTCCCCAAAGGGCAATGGGTCATCAAAACCAAATGCACCAGATGGACAAAATCAAACCAAATTTTCCTCACATTTGACTTTTTGCCTACTATGGTAAAATGTGACATTTTGGAACAACACCTGAAAGATGGTCTCGCCATATATGGCGAAATACAATCTTTCGAAATGCAACATTTCACGCTGATGCCACACCTGTGCACTGGCAAAGTTATTGCAGTTCTGACCCAACTGAGGAGATCGCAAAGGACCTAACCCAGATCCCGCACTCCACCTTTATTGACATCGCAGAGCACACCACCCACCCATTCTGGGTAACTGTGGACAGCGTGCCCCCCATTTGCACCCACTGTGATGCGTTCAGCCATAAGGCGCATGCATGCCCCATCAAGGAGGGCGTCACATTCCAAGAGCACCCCTTGGCAGCCATGGCCAATGGAGAGCGCACTATGAACCAACCGCAAGCACCAAGGAGGCTTTTCCATGGGGAGCACAAGGCTGTTACCTATTGGTAAAGCCTATCTCCCCACAAGAATGGAAGAAGGCCAAGAAGGCCCATAGGGCCGCGGCCAAGGAAACAGCCAAGGCCACCACCACTATCCCACACTCACAACGCCAGGAGGATATGGAAACCTTCACGGTGGAAGCAACTCGGGAATCCATCAACCAATCAGATTGGGAAGCCCATGCCAAGCAGGCCACTCAATTTAAGGATCTGATGGGAGACTCAGTCTCACCCAATCGTTGCACCCAAGCTCTGGTCAAAACTGACTTGGGACCTATCCCAACTGAAATTTTTTTTGACCCGCTAAACAGTGCACTGAACTCATCCACACCGCAAAAAATTTGTCCAACATCAGGAAAACAAAAAGTGAAGGCCAAAGCCAACATGACTCTTTCCGCAAAAATCAACAAAAACTTGATAGCGTTGCTGCTAACACCCACACTGCTGTAAAAGCCCGTGGGGACCTAGAAGAGGTTGGTGGGCCCAGGTGCCCACCCCCTCACACCTAAGGTGCGATGGGGGAAACCTTCACTTTAGGGACGTTGAATATCGCTGGACTCAAGGCCTCCCCATCCCGGACTAGGAAACTGAGTTTTTTACAACACAATTTACCCATGGATATCCTGGCCATCCAGGAGTCCCACTGTCCATGAGGTTCCGAGGAAGCTTGGAAAACAAAGCTCCTCCCATCACTATCCTTTTGGTCAAAGCACTGTGGGGTGCTAATTCAGAAAAATAATTTTTTCAAATTTGTATCCTCAGAAACATTCCTAAATGGCCGAGTGCTCGTTGTCACCTTCTCATGGGCTGATGTGGCACACACAATTGTCAACATCTACACCCCAAACGGTGCACATGAGCGTCAGGAATTTTCTTGTCAGTCAAATCCTCCCGCTACCCCCCAATTCTTTTCTAGTTGGTGACATGAACTGTTGGCTAACCTCACCAATGGACCAGTGGCCACCCTCACCCCACGCCCCACAGGGTCACGTAGAACTACGCGTTCTAAAAGCCACCCTTGGGTTAATGGATGCGCTGCTGTGACATGCCCCACTGCTCAAAAACATGATGCATCCCCACGTCCACAATGGCCAATTAAGGTCCATGACCCGCATTGACCTTATTCTAACGCCGGCGAAATTCCAACCCCACATCTCCCACTTCAAAACAACAAAAATGAATTCTCCGACCACTGACTGGTCTCGATAACATACCACTTACCCATCACAGTTGCAAAGGCCCCACATGGTGCAAAATCCGCCCCCCAAGCTCGCGTCGCCAGGATTTTCCATGTGGGTGGAAGAGGCAACTTTGGCGAAATTGTTTGTTGCACCATTTTGCGCGGACCCCATTTCCACATGGGCAACTTTCAAAAGAGGAAACCATCCGCCACTATCGCCATCTCTCCTCCAGACGCTCATGAGCCACATTGGCAGTTATCTCGCGCATGCTGGCAGACTTGGCCCACTTGGAGTCCAACATTCCAGCCACAGGATACAGCCCTAATGGGGCCAGAAGTAGGTGGAGTCAGCCGCCACCTCAACGCACTCAAAAGGCAACACAAACATCAGGTTTGTGTCCAATACAGGGCCACACGCATCACTAAAGGCGACAAGTGCACCGCATACTTCTTTAAAAAAATTTTCGCACCATGCCAGAGTGTGGCCTGCACACAGGTGCAAAAATCAGATAATTCCATTGCGGACATACTGGCTGAAGTGGCAATAGAAATGAAAAGATATTACTCTGAGTTATACCGAGCTGAACCAATTCAGCTGGCCAAAATGGCAGAATTTCTTGACTGAGCTCATATCCGCACCATATTCTGATACCCAGAAATAATGAATTTAATTACTCCGAACAAATTATGGAAAGCCATTCGCGGTGCGCCAAACTAAAAATGCCCAGGCCCAGATGGCATTCCACATGAGTTCTACAAAAAATATTTTAAATATATATACCCATTGCTGCTAGCCTCACTTAACCAAAGCCTGTTGGAAACGCACCTCCTACCAGGAGGACATGAGGCCTTTACTGTCACACTCTTCAAGAAAAGGGATAAGCTTGACTTAGCCAACTGGCGCCCCATTTCTCTAACAAACACAGACACCAAAATTTAAAAAAAATCATGGCTAACCGTTTAGGGACTGTAGCATCTGCCACCATCTCCCCAGAACAATTTGGTTTCATCCCCAGAAGGTCGATTTGGGATAACGTGCACTCTGTGGTTAATGTGTGTCAGTCCACAGCCTCTGGGGCACTTGTATTCTTGGACCAACAAAGGCCTATGATAGAGTAAACTGGGAATACCTTAGGGCCTGCCTCCATCAATTCCGCCTACCCCCCAATTCATAAACTGGGTGATGCTGAGCACGGAATCTGCGACAATGGCAGTGCGTGGCCCAGGCTTCCTAACGGAAGTAGTCCGCCCTCAAAGGGGCCTGCGACAAGGGGACCCCTCAGCCCACTCTTATACAACTTCATCCCTGACCCACTACTGCGAAATGTGAATGCCCACCTCACTGGGGTCCATGTGCCAGGCCAAACCCCAGTCAAGATGATGGCATTTGCAGATGATTGCGTGGTGGGGGTTTTATAACAAAGATGCACGCGCGCTTGAAGCCCTCATCCAGGAATATTCCCGGGTAAGCAACGTGGCACTGAACGCCTCCAATACCAAAATCATCCTCCTTGGTCAGTTTCAGAACTGCTGGGCCCCAGCAAGTAGTTCCCAACCCGGCCCATCTGCTAGCCCACGTCCACGCCTTACTAACTCAACACACACCGCTCCACTGGTGCTCCCCTTCATGCCACGTACTACCATAGGACCGGTGCGCCATCTGGGCGTGTGGATGGAGGCAGGCGGATATGCGTCAGCAGTAATGGAGTGCCGTATACTGGACAACGTGACGAAGTGAATCGCCTCTCTCAGAGCCCACCCTACTACCCTCACTGGCAGGGTTGTTCTTGCCAACTCTATGCTCTTATCCAAAGTCTGGTTCGGAGCCCACGCCATCCCCTTCTCCCCAAGCTTCTTCAATATCCTATATACTTTGCTGCAAGGATGGCTTTGGTCAGGCCGCCCTCCACCAGTACGGCTAGAGGACATGTTTGGCCCTCATAATCAAGGTGGCATGGGCCTGCTTGACTTCAAAGCCCATGCTGCCAAGATCCTGGGCACCTGGATCGCGGCCGTCACCTCTCCTACACTCCCATCCCAACACTGGTCCAGCGCAGCCCACTCCAACTTCTCCTGAGCCTTGGGCCTCAACAATCCATCAAACCCCCACTCCCTGATGAAATACCTCGCATCACACACATCGGCCACAGGTCCTCATGGGACTAAAACCCACTACAAACGAATCCTACTCTCCATGCGAAGCGCAGAGTGGAGAATTCATATTAGTGGACATACAACCCGAAGAGGCCGCCCCTCTCCTCAGTTCACACAAGAGGTACAGGGGCTACCCATCCATGATGGTGTGATCCCCATTCGACCCCAAGTCCTATCCAGGGTGGACTACCTGGACTTGATGGACATCCCTTATTTTACTGAGACCCAAAAGACTATCTGGAAATACGCACACCATCCTCTGAACACCCTCAAGTCCGCTCCCATGTGTGGCGCTGCCTGAGGCGAATGTATCGTACAGCTGAGTGCTCTAACGCTTTACACTCATCCTGTGTCGTGTGTGGCCAGTATGAAACGCTGTTCCACCGCCTGGAGAAGTGCCCCACCTCTAAAGTGATATGGCGCGAAGTCCAACGTCTGCTAGGCCAGGATCAAACGCATCCCTTCAGTCTGTCAAGAGATATGTTTGCTTCATCAATGGCCTCCCCCTTCCACCCCTCCCTCCGTGCTCTGGTGGTTGCAATCGCCATGTGGACTATCCACACGATTGTCTTGGATGCCATCGCTGGCTCCATCCCCACCCTCCCAGAAGCTGTCCACAGATTCTGGTCTCATTTGGTGGACCACTTTCAAGCGTGGATGTTTGGATATCTCCCACCGCGTCGCCAACAGCTGGTCTCCTCCTGGTTCCCAGTCTGGTTCATCAAATCAGACCTCTTCCTCCACACGTGCTCAATTGTGGCTACGGCCCCTTCACACGTTCCCTCCCCTCCCCATAAGTGGCGTTCCCGCTGGCAACAAGAGATAGCATCGCTTCTCTGGGGTGCCCCCTGGTACTAAGTTTATCTATCCTGAGTCATATTCGCGAAGTGTCCGTCCCATGGTCGGCCTTCCCCACAATAAATTTAAAAAAAAATTTAAAAAGAAAGAGCTTGATAAAGGGGCTTGTGATACACTATGGCAGATTACAATCGCAGAAGCAGAAAACAATTTCCATTAAGTATATGTCAATTCAAAAGCGTGTTTGGGACTTATAAGTCTTTCTTGAGATGGCTATCTAATATTGACAGTTTACCAAGGATTTCACTGGAATTACCAAACTACTATTTCACCTAATGAAGTATCTAAAGTAAAGGATCTGTGTGAAACGAGGAGGTCCAAGAAACGTTTGATGAGCTCATAATATATTGATTATTATTCTTGTTCTGAAGTAACAAAACACTAATTGGATATTTAATAAGATGGATGCCTCGTTAATGGCAATTGCTCTCATTTTTAAGTCAAAGTAGACAATAATGGGGATGAGCATCCTGTGGTGTATGTGAGTCAGACATTGATGCCAGTGGAAAGAATTTCACCTCAAAGGAGTTGAATTCCTAGTGGTGATATACGCTTGCAAACAATTTTGAGTGTATATAATGGGACAAACTTTAAGTTTGTTACCAACCACTCATCTCTACGCTGGTTGCATAATCTTAAAGAATCATAGGGGCGACTGGTTTAATAGGCTTTGAAACTGAAAAAGACAATTTTGATAATATACACAGAGCGGGAGCAGCCCATCAGAACGCTGATAAAATATCAAGTTTGCCTGCAGCTCAAGTCAAGTATCAGCAAACAGATTACTATTACAACATATGATCATAGGAGATATTGGGCTGAAACATAGTAGATATAAAGCGCGCTGAAGAAAAGCCATGAAAAATACAAAAATGAAGAATGGACAGCTTTATAAAATGGTTATTGAAAAAAAGATATTTTTTCCTAAAAATTTGAATGCTCAGCAATTATAAACCTTGCACAAGATCACTCAGCATGGTGGCCTAATAAAATAAAGGATCATCTATGCCTGTACTATTACTGGGAATTAATAAATTATAAAATACCAGATTATCTAGCCTGCTTTATAAAATGTGAACTCCATAAGCCACAAAGGAACATAATGGTATATTGGCTAATCACCCTGGGGTTTCAAGCACACCGTGTTATTAGATTTGATGGGGCCACCTAGTTTTAGTACTTGGGGAGTGTCACGTTTTTTTGCAATTTGCTAAATCAGGGCTATGCTAGTGTGCCAAGCCACACAGTATGAAAAATGCTGGCCCTTACTGTTTCACCTTCATAGGCGTACCAACCTCCTACAAGTCCATATCCAACTCGCCAACCCAGCAGACCAACAACTTTACAGTAGCACCATCTGCCCCTTTTTGAAGTGAACTTGGTTTTCCTTGTCCCTTCCTGGGCGGCTCAACTCCTTGCTCCTTCTCACTCATGACCAATTGCCAGCACTTCTTGTGTGTTCACTATTAAGTCAGTCCCCATCTTGGGTGGCCTGGCTCCATAGATACACTACCCTCATAGCTGACGGCCATCAGACCTTCTTTGTTGGTGGCCAGTTGGCCAGGTTCCCGTTGGGTAATTCTTGTAGGGCTGAAGTATGCGTGTTGGCAATGCTGGACACTCCAGGTTTGTCACCTGTACCTACCTTGGGGATCTACAGTCCAACCTTTACCAACTTATCTGCTACACTGATAAAATAAATAGAGGTGGGCGAAAGAGAGATATTTGATAGGAGGGAATTAAAACTATTTATGCATTGACAATATCTTGGCAATCTGATGACAGCCTATTAAAAACCATTGTCATTAATTGCCAGAACTTCGCTCATTCATCAGCCTTCCACTGGCGCTCATTACCTCTTAAAAGTATTCACTTGAACAATGAATAAGATTTTGACATATCCTTAGTATTAGTCACGAGTCAATAATATATTACGCTTAATATAACCTTGATCAGATATCCTCAGTTTTTAGTCGCCAGTATCCAGCATCATAGGTGGCGAAATCAACATCACTCACTCTCGTATTAGAGCATTAGGCACCAAAGAAGGTAATCTAATTGTCCTCGGCCTAAGTTGCCAGCTAATCCCTAAATAGTACATTATTGGATTATCTTTGGCATCAATTTCCAGTATCCCCAAAAACTTAAAATCAAATTGGCATTCTGCATAATTGGTAAATATGTTGACGTCCTTGGCATCAGTTACTGATGTTAAATCACTAATACCTAAGTTTATAAATTGTCAAATATCATCAGCCTGATTTGGTGGTGATCAAGTAACCTAATATACTATTGGGGACATTCTCCAATAAATCCAGTCTAAGAAGAATCATTGATATAGCTCAACCCAACTTATGGGGAGCACAAACAGCACATACTTATTTAAATGACATTAAAACTAGATAATTAATAAGCCCTCTAGCCCCAATCAATCACGCTGCCAATTTTGGAAACATGGAAGAAATCTATCTGATTTAAATTTTTTGACATTTTCCCTTAATTAAAAGATATTCCTCCAGCACAACTCCACTTATTTGGTGTTTCAAGAAATAATTGGCATGATGGCAGAGTGAGGTTAGGGGGCAATCTCCACACCCTAAGAGGCTCCTTATACTAAACTAGTGGCTTTCTCCTTCTTCTAACCATAACTCCAACTACTCAAGTAGCATACCAGCAAATCCTCCTATAGTGAAGTCTATAGTCACAAATTTTAATTCTATACAACAGGGCTCTGCTATTGTACCAGGCAACATAATATGAGGACTGCTGGCCCTTGCTGTTTCACCTTCATAGGCATACCAACCCCCTACAAGTCCATATCCAACCCACCAACCCAGCAGACCAAAAACTTTGAATTAGCGCCATTGGCACCTTTTAGGTGTGCACTGGTGGCCCTCAGGCCCTCTTCTGGGTGGCACGACCCCTTGATCCTTCTCCCTCATGTCCAATCACCAGCCTTTATCAAATGTGCACTGGCAAGTCGCCCCCCATCTTGAGGGGCCCGGCTCACTAGCTATATCACCCTTATGACTGAAGGCCATCAGACCCTCTTTGTTGCTGGCTGGTTGGCCAGGTTCTCATTGGGGATTTCTTGAGGGCTGAAATATGCGCGTTTGCAATGCTGGCCACTTTAGGTGTATCACCTGCTACTACCTCAAGGATCTTCAGTCCCACCATTACCAACTTAATCAAATTCACTACAAACAATAAAGGTGGGAGAAAAAGAGATTTTTGCACTAGCGGTTCCTAACCCATTAAAGGGAGCCTACACACATCTTTATTTGCAAATGGGCCAAATAAAAGGATTATTTGAATAAAAAATTCTATTATGGTACCTCACCTAACAGCCTAGAAAGCCATATCATATGGAGAGGAAGACCTAGGGAAACTTTTGTCTGGAGCCTGCTTTAGCTGGCGGACCCTGAGTATAGCATAGGATTTGGAGCATCTGCGGCATGTGGCATAAGGAGGTATTTTAGGGGTTTTCTTCATTAATGAGGCTGTAATGTTTATCGATTCAACACATTAAGCAAGATGATGCTCAGCAAAAGTGATGAGAGCTGGTACACAAGTAAACGACTTACTGTGCTGACGGGTTTGAAGATAATTGGGGTCAAAAAGAGAGTTTTTGATGCATCAATGTAAGCATGGCTCGCACCAAAAGCGAGCTCCTCAATTTCATATTTTGCATCTTCATAAAAATCATGGGGAAAATTGGGAATAGGAATACTTTCAACCAGGAGTTCCACTCGCCCCATGGATTTTCTGGAGGAGTATAGTGTTGGCAGGAGCAGCAGCGGCTTCAACTGCCATGTTAGTTATAATTTTCTATAAAGGATAGCCGTTTTTTGGGCAAAAATGGCGGGGGCACAAATCAGGAGAGTCAAATGGCTCAGGCAAATTTAAACCCACCAGATTTAAAGATTTTCACTCCTTTAAAGGATACTGTGATCTTTGCTTACCTAGAGAAGCTCAAACCAAGGTTGTGGTGATGGTGCCACTTTTTAAAAATACTCCAATCCTTACGCCTGTAATTGGTTGCCAGTGGACACAACTCTTGTGGTTTAGTTCTCTGGGCTTCCCAGTTATCTCTCCCAAACCAGCTCTGCCATAAGTTTCTATAGGGATTGGCGTCCTAAACCTCAGATCCCCCCTTAGTTTGTGATTTCAAATGGGGCCAGCTGACTTGAAGGGCCTTGCTCCTTTACAACCATCTATCCTTTCCACTGGACACCCACCTCACCTTTACCTTTACCATTACCTGCGCCACCCCAGACCACCCATTCTGGGCACATGTAAAAAATGACATTCAGCTTTCCATTTGTACTTCAGAATTTTCAATTGCGGCATAGATGCCCTAACCCTGCATTCACTGAAGATTCCACTGCTCTTTCTTTAATGTTGGCCCCACACATAAAACTTCATCATTTTTCATTAGGGATTAATACTCGCTCCCCTTCCCAACCTTCCACGGCCTCAGCTTCCACTGGTACAACCAATAAAATTCAATCATTGATAACAGTTTCAAAATGGGTTGTAGCTCACCCCTTGGTCAACCAAACTTGGTTGACAGTTCATGGGCCTACTGCCCCTGGCCCCAACCAATCATCTTGCATTTTAATCCCAAGTAGTCCCATCTCAAACCCTTTTAAATATCCTAAATGGATTGGTGATGCTGAAGCGTCATGTTTTAAAAACCCTTATTTTGATCGGCCTAATTTCTTTCCTCACCCATCTGACTTGACCTAACACCTCTGGTTTTGAACTCATAAAGGCTTCCCCATTTACACAACTATAAGCCAAACGGTCCTTTGCCATCTACTGTTCTTAAACATTCCTTATTGTCTAGCCCTCCAAGCAGCAATGGAGCCGCTTTCCAATAGAATTACTTGTTTAAACTTCCAACCTGACTTTCCTGAACAAGCTTAGGAACGACTGAGGATATCAATATTGATGTAGGTTTCACATGCATTGATGGTGTAACCCTTCACTTTTTTAATCTGAATTACCCCAAACCCACCAACATATTAGAAAGAATTTTGTATTCCTAGTTAATCAAATATATAGAATTCTAACTTGGTCAGTATCTCGAGGCTATACATACTGCTGACTCATTAATGAGGAAAATACTCATTTTAATAGCCTTCAACCCTAAGCTGCTGACGCCCCAACTCTGCTACTTTCCTCCCAATTGCGTGGCATCCATTCCAATCTGGATGGAGATAACCCACCCCCTTCCCTTATATAATAAGACGTCATCAGCTATTAGCCAAGGTACCATAATAGAACTTGTCACTCAAATATAATTATCTTTGGTTGGCTCACTACAAATTAAGATGTGTGGATTCCACCTTAATAAGTTAGTCCACTGGTACTAAAAAGTTTATGCACCATGGCAGAAAGATAGAGCAGTACCATTTGACATACAGGGGATTATAACCCTGGCCATGGTAAAAACTAGATGTAGGTTGACAAAATATAATACAGCCCAAAATAGATATGTAAAACCGATGGTAGCTTTTATACACTTGAGTTCAACTAAGGAGACTTTTATTATTATTTGACTTTGGTCAATTAAAGTGAGATGAGACTACCAGATTAACAAAAATCTAAGGCAATGTTTGCCATATCTGATCAAGAAATTTACCAGGTTTAATGAAGAGCAGAAGTACAATTTACTTAAACTATTTAAGAATATTTTGAGGTATGTATTACAATAAAGAAAATACTCTAGATGTGCCAAAGAAACTTTAATAAGAAAGGAGACAGGAATCAAATGTTAACTCAAATGAGACTAATCAAACAATTGCAAGAAAGTGAGGTTATTTTTGTTTACAAAATTGGGTAAAGTTACTTGAATGTGGATTACTGCTTCCATTTTCAAGTCATCAGGAAAGCCCAATATTAATTTTAAATAAGAAGTATGGATCCAATTGAGTAGTTATATACTACTATCAGCGGATAAGTAACAAAAAGGACTCATATCTATTGCTGTGAATAGATAATGCTCTGGATCACTTACTAGAAAATAAATACTTTCCAGCTATGAATCTCATATCAAGCTACTGGAAGATTGATTTAACAAAGGAAAACAATAAAAATGTGTAATCATTTCTGACTATGGACTTTAATAACTAACGCAAATTCCACAAAGTCTTTGCAATGCGCTGGCTACATTTCAATGGGCAATAAACATAGTATTATGTGACCTGGTATTGTCATGCGTCCTCAGATACCTAGATGATGTCAATGTTTACAGTCACAAAACTACAGATCACCTGCACACTTAGAATATTTACCTAGATTATTAGTGAAAATCTTAAGACCTTGCCTTGAAAGATTCAGATCTTTATGAACTAAACTGAGTATATATATACTAATGTAGATGCTGAGAGACTATGGCCCCAAAGATATAAAGTTGAGGTTATTTAAGCCATGTGAAGACCAAGGAATGTTCAGGACATTCAAGCTTTTTAGAAATAGTTAGGTACTACTGCTTCATTAAAACTTTTACAACCATTGCTGTGCCACTAATCAACATTTGAAAAATATCAAGATAAATTTCTAATGGAATAAGGAAGACTAAATTTCTTTAGGTGCGCTCATAATCTTTTCAATGTCTGAACCAATATTAAGATACTCAAATTTTGATAGCACATTAATACTATTTTAAGATTCATCTTTACTGGAAATTGCTGCCTTTAAAAATCCAGGTGGACGAATTTACATTATACCTTGTAGCATATTTGAGCCAAACTTTGAGTAAATAGGAGCTAAACTTTACCGTGTCAGAGCATAAGTGCCTTGCAGAAAGAAAGACTGTAATCAGTTCAAGTTTTAAATTTTAAATTTTAAATTTATTATGGGAAAGGCCGACCATGGGACGGACACTTCCGAATATGACTCAGACGAGACAAAACTCAGTACCAGGTGAGGCACCCCAGAGAAGCGATGCTATCTCTTGTTGCCAGCGGGGACGCCACTTATGGGGAGGGGGAGGGAACGTGTGTAGGGGGCGTAGCCACTATTGAGCACGTGTGGAGGAAGGGGTCTGATTTGATGAACCAGAATGGGAACCAGGAGGAGACCAGCTGCCAGCGACGTGGTGGGAGATATCCAAACATCCACGCTTGAAAGTGATCCACCAAATGAGACCAGAATCTGTGGACAGCTTCAGGGAGGGTGGGGATGGAGCCAGCGATGGCATCCAAGACAATCGTGTGGATAGTCCACATGGCGATTGCAACCACCAGAGCACGGAGGGAGGGTGGAAGGGGGAGGCCATTGATGAAGCAAACATATCTCTTGACAGACTGAAGGGATGTGTTTGATCCTGGCCTAGCAGACGTTGGACTTCGCGCCATATCACTTTAGAGGTGGGGCACTTCTCCAGGCGGTGAAACAGCGTTCCACACTGGCCACACACGACACAGGATGAGTGTAAAGCATTAGAGCGCTCAGCTTTACGATACACCCGCCTCAGGCAGCGCCACACATGGGAACGGACTTGAGGCTGCAACAGAGGATGGTGTGCGTATTTCCAGATAGTCTTTTGGGTCTCAGTGGAATAAGGGATGTCCATCATGTCCAGGTAGTCCACCCTGGATAGGACTTGGGGTCGAATGGGGATCACGCCATCATGGATGGGTAGCCCCTGTACCTCTTGTGTGAACTGAGGAGAGGGGCGGCCTCTTCGGGTTGTATGTCCACTTATACGAATTCTCCACTCTGCGCTTCGCATGGAGAGTAGGATTCGTTTGTAGTGGGTTTTGGTCCCGTGAGGACCTGTGGCTGATGTGTGTGATGCGAGGTATTTCATCAGGGAGTGGGGGTTTGATGGATTGTTGAGGCCCAAGGCTTGGGAGAAGTTGGAGCAGGCCGCGCGGGACCAGTGTTGGGATGGGAGTGTAGGAGCAGTGACGGCCGCAATCCAGGTGCCTAGGATCTTGGCGGCATGGGCTTTGAAGTCAAGTAGGCCCATGCCACCATGATGATGAGGGCCAAACATGACCTCTAGCCGTTTTGGTGGAGGGCGGCATGACCAAAGCCAACCTTGTAGCAAAGCATACAGGGATTTGAAGAAGCTTGGGGAGAAGGGGATGGCGTGGGCTCCAAACCAGACTTTGGATAGGAGCATAGAGTTGGCAAGAACAACCCTGCCAGTGAGGGTAGTAGGGTGGGCTCTGAGAGAGGCGATTCGCTTCGTCACGTTGTCCAGTATATGGCCCTCCATTACTGCTGACGCGTATCCTCCTGCCTCCAACCACACGCCCAGATGGCGTGCCGGTCCTATGGTAGGTCGCGGCACAAAGGGGAGCACCAGTGGAGCGGTGTGTTTTGAGTTAGTAAGGCGTGGACTTGGGCGAGCAGCTGGGCTGGGTTGGGAACTACTTGCTGGGGCCCAGCAGTTCTGAAACCGACCAAGGAGGATGATTTCGGTTTTGGAGGCGTTCAGTGCCGCGTTGCTTACCCGGGAATATTCCTGGATGAGGGCTTCAAGCGCGCATGCATCTTTATTATTAGACACCCCCACCACGCAATCATCTGCAAATGCCATCATCTTGACTGGGGTTTGGCCTGGCACATGGACCCCAGTGAGTTGGGCATTCACATTTCGCAGTAGTGGGTCAAGGCTGAAGTTGTATAATAGTGGGCTCAGGGGGTCCCCTTGTCGCAGGCCCCTTTGAGGATGGACTACTTCCGTTAGGAAACCTGGGCCGCGCACAGCCATTGTTGCAGATTCCGTGAGCAGCATCACCCAGTTAATGAAGCGGGGAGGTAGGTGGAATTGTTGGAGGCAGGCCCTAAGGTATTCCCGGTTTACTCTATCATAGGCCTTTTGTTGGTCCAAGAATACAAGTGCCCCAGAGGCTGTGGACTGACACACATTAGCCACAGAGTGCACGTTATCCCAAATCGACCTTCTGGGGATGAAACCAAATTGTTCTGGGGAGATGGTGGCAGATGCTACAGTACCTAAATGGTTAGCCATGATTTTTGTTTAAATTTTGGTGTCTGTGTTTGTTAGAGAAATGGGGCGCCAGTTGGCTAAGTCTAGCCTATCCCCTTTCTTGAAGAGTGTGACTGTAAAAGCCTCATGTCCTCCTGGTAGGAGGCACGTTTCCAACAGGCTTTGGTTGAGTGAGGCTAGCAGCAATGGGGATATGTATTTAAAATATTTTTTGTAGAACTCATATGGAATGCCATCTGGGCCTGGGCATTTTTGGTTTGGCGCACCGCAAATGGTAGTCCATAATTTGTTCGGAGTAATTAAATTCATTATTTCCAGGTATCAGAAAATGGTGCGGATATGAGCTCTGTCAAGAAATTCTGCCATTTTGGCCAGCTGAATTGGTTCAGCTCGGTATAACTCGGAGTAATATCTTTGCATTTTGATTGCCACTTCAGCCAGTGTGTCCGAGATAGAATTATCTGATCTTCACACCTGTGTGCAGGCCATGCTCTGGCGTGGTGCAAAAAAATTTTTGAAGAAGTATGCGGTGCACTTGTCACCTTTAGTGATGCATGTGGCCCTGTATTGGACACAAACCCAATGTTTGTGTTGCCTTTCAAGTGCATTGAGGTGGGCTGCTGCCTCCGCCCACTTCTGGCCCCATGCAGGGCTATATCCTGAGGCTGGAATGTTGGACTCCAAGTGGGCCAATTCCACCAGCACGTGCAATATAACTGCCGATGTGGCTCATGAGCATCTGGATGAGAGATGGCAATAGTGGCGGATGGTGTCTCTTTTGAAAGTTGCCCATGTGGAAATGGGGTCCGCGCAAAATGGTGCAACAAACAATTTTGCCAAAGTTGCCTCTTCCACCCACGTGGAAAATCCTGGCGATGCAAGCTCTGGGGGGCAGATTTTGCACCAATGTGGGGCCTTTGCAACTGTGACGGGTAAGTGGTATGTTATTGAGACCAGTCGGTGGTCGGAGAATTCCATTTTCATTGTTTTGAAGTGGGAGATGTGGGGTTGGAATTTCGCTGGCGCTAGAATAAGGTCAATGCGGGTCATGGACCTTAATTGGCCATTTCTGGATGTGGGGACACATCATGTTTTCGAGCAGTGGGGCATGTTGTGGCAGCGCATCCATTAACCCAAGGGTGGCTTTTAGAATGCGTAGTTCTACATGACCCTGTGGGGCGTGGGGTGAGGGCAGCCACCGGTCCATTGGTGAGGTTAGCCAACAGTTCATGTCACCGATTAGGAAAGAATTGGGGGGTAGCGGGAGGGATTTGACTGACGAGAAAAATTCCTGACGCTCTTGTCCACCGTTTGGGGCGTAAATGTTGATGATTGTGTGTGCAACATTGGCCCATGAGAAGGTGACAACGAGCACTCGGTCATTTAGGAATGTTTCTGAAGATGTAAATTTGAAAAAATTGTTTTTCTGAATTAGCACACCACAGTGCTTTGACCAAAAGGATAGGGATGGTAGGAGCATTGTTTTCCAAGTATCCTCAGAACCTCATGGACAGTGGGTTTCCTGGATGGCCAGGATATCCACGGGTAAATTATTTTGTAAAAAACTCAGTTTCCTAGCCCGGGACGGGGAGGCCTTGAGTCCGGTGATATTCAGCGTCCCTAGAGTGAAGGTTTCCCCCATCACACCTTAGGTGTGAGGGGTGGGCCCTGGCCCACCAGCCTCTTCCAGGTCCCCACGGGCTTTCACAGCAGTGCGGGTATTAGCAGCAACACTATTGGGGTTTTTGTTAATTTTTGTGGAAAGAGTCACATTGTCTTTGGCCTTCGCTTTTTGTTTTCCTGACGTCGGACGAATTTTTTGTGGTGCAGATAAGTTCAGTGCACCGTCGAGTGGGGCAAAAAAATTTTTTTCAGGTTGAGATAGGTCCCAATTCAGTTTCAACTGGGGCTTGGGTGCAGCGATTGGGTGAGATCGAATCTCCCATTGGATCCTCAGATTGAGTGGCCCATTCGGCTTGGGCCTCCCAATCTGATTGGGTGATGGATTCCCAAGTTGCTTCCACCGCGAAGGTCTCCATGTCCTCCTGGCGTTGTGAGTGTGGGATGGTGGTGGTGACCTTGGCCGCTTCCTTGGCCGTGGTCCTATGGGCCTGCTTGGCCTTTTTCTGCTCCTGCGGGGAGATGGGCTTTACCAATAGGTAGCAGCCTTGTGCTCCCCACTTAAAAGCCTCTTTGGTGCTTGTGGTTGGTTCATAGTGCGCCTCTCCACTGGCCATGGTCGCCGAGGGGTGCTCTTGGAATGTAACGCCCTCTTTAATGGGGCATGCATGTGCCTTATGGCCGAACGCATCACAGTGGGTGCAAATGGGGGCGCGCTGTCCACGGTTACCTGGAATGGGTGGGTGGTGTGCCCTGTGATATCAATAAAGGTGGAGTGCGGGATCTGGGTTAGGTCCTTCACGATCTCCTCAGTTGGGGTCAGAACTGTGATGGCTTTGCCGGTGCACAGGTGTGGCATCAGTGTGAAACGTTGCATTTCAAAAGATTGTATTTCGCCATATATGGCGAGACCATCTTTCAGGTGTTGCTCCAAAATGTCACGTTTTACCGTAGTAGGCAAAAAGTCAAACGTGAGGAAAATTTGGTTTGATTTTGTCCATCTGGTGCATTTAGTTTTGACGACCTGTTGCCCTTTGGGGAGGTCGACCACTATGCGCACTGCTGCAGCCTCGTCTGCTGCTATTTTGCTTTCAAAACCTAGGTCCAGCCAACTGCGCGACATGGAGTGAGGTGCAACATACACCGCGGTCGGGAAAATTTTGTGTACATCTTCACAAAATATTTCCCATAGGGCTGTATTTTGGATGACCAGATACACACGGACTCCGAATTCCACCGACGAAAGTGGCTGGGAATGTGGCGTATTGATGTACTGGTTGCATCATGCTTGCCATGCGAGTATCTCCAGGGAAATTGTGACCGCCAGTTTTTTTTAGATTTTTTTCTATTCTGCCAGATTCTCCGGGGCGTTTTTGAATGTTAGAGGCCGCGGGCCTTCCGCCTGCTCCTCTTGCCTTGCTTGCCCAACTGCTCCCAGACATGGGCGCAGACTAATCCCCTCTATGAGATTATCAAACTAGATTTAGTCTTGAATTGAATGGGTTGCAAAAGTGTTTGCAACGAGAAAGAAAAGTTGTAATTAGTTCAAGTTTAGATCAATGGATTACATTTAAAGGTGGTACTGATGATTCTTTATATTGGATACTGCATAAATCAAAAATCTGAATGAAGACTCCATTATTTAAATTTTATTTTTTAATTATGTGATTTTACATTGCTTGTACTGTACATTTAATCTCATATGGTCTATAATGGTTGCCAACAGTTGTAGTCCTTTTGAGCATACCAGATGACCTAATATGTCTGAAAGATTATAAAAATGATTGTAGGCCAACCCACCTCAAATTTGGCAAGCATTGACCAAGGCGACGAAAAACACAATTACCATCAAGATTTAACTATTTAAAATTGTTGTGGAATTACCTAAGGTTTACAAAGCCTTTTAACCAAGCTGCAATTATCAACGAAGCTCATAAAAACAGGACATGGTTGGTCATAGATACCTTTATGAGCATGTTAGTAGAAGACTATCAAAAATCCTTTTGTCAGATGATTGCAAGTCCAATATTGTCAAAATAGAATTTCAGAGGAAAATGACAATAGAATTGGCCTAAAGGCACTGGTTTGTTACCCGGTGGAAACCTCCAAATCAGGGTAACAATTCTAATAATGATTAGCAAACAAAATGAGTTTTGGAGGTTAGATTACACCGAATCATTGGCCAAATTTGAGGAGTTATTGGAGTCTTCTCCAGGCCTCTTCTATTTTAGCACCGCCTACACCACAGAAACTGGCCCCTTTTATAGGGTCAGAAGGGGTCCAACCAAGTGCAAAAGTTTCAAGCTCATTGATTAGGTCAAATATATAAAATCATTGCCTAATGAGCTAGTCCTTCCTGCTTTCAACCCTCAATTGACCGTTCTGTCAAAACAAGGCGTGTCTGAGATCTGATAGGTTGACAGCTCAAGTTTTAGATTCAGATTTTTTATTAAAATCTGAATTTTGAGCCACAACGTCTTAAATATTACTATCAACTTATCAAGAGGTTTCACTTCTTGACCTCTAATTTTAACTAATAAAAACTTACAAAATCAATCTTTTATATCAGTTGAGTTTTATATTTATATTAAAAAGTGTCAATCCCCCTAAATTTTATCCTGCAGTTGAGAACCATCCTCTTATGCTTTTAATTGTTTGTTTTAGGTGAAAAACAAACCTGAAAGCTTAAACAAACCCTAAAATCCAACAATTGGTGCTCACTATAGAGGGGCCTGCACACCACAAATTTATTCCAAAAATGGCAGCTGGTGGGGGGATTAACCCTCACAACCTTTCCGCTTCTCTGAGTCTTAATTATTTAATTTGGAACAACAGCTAGATTGAGCTTTATCTCACCTTAAACGGCTTGAGCAGCACCCTTATCATGACCCTTGTGGGGCCTCTCCAATTATAAAATACCCCCTCTATGAGACAAGTTCACACCTAGTGAGGGCAGTATTCCCTCCTCCCTTTATGTTTATGAATCTACAATGGAAGGAGCAACTGACCGCCAAAAATCCAGTTCATACTTACCTTCTTGAGTCAAATGGATAGGAAATAATGGTCTGAAACATGTTCAACCTCAGTACTTGGGCGGAGGTTGATCAAGTGCTTCCAGAAGAAATTGGTTTTAAGCAGAGGTTAAAACGCAAAAACATGCATTTATGTGCCTTAGCCTACTGTTGGGATTTTTGCCTATATTCCCAGCTTGCTAGATTACCTGGTATCAAAAGGGAAATTTCCTAAGGTGAAGTGAATTGGAAAATTGGTTCACCTGAGTTTCAGAGGAACTACATTTGGGGATTTTGTAATATTTTCCTGGTCATATCCATCAGGGATCAATCCAGATAAATACCTAAGATCTCATTGGGCGGAGTTACTGACGAAATAGGGGCATCTGATAGTGGTTAACTATCAGGTGTACCGATTGGGTTTGGTTGGGTTTCATCACTGACTGATTGGGAATGAATAGTGAGTTGTGAGGCGAGTGATGCCTCCTGAAACTAGCAAATAAATCAGTTGGTGAGTGATCTTCCATAATGGGTAATAAGTTCCATTACCTGAGCAGATCGCTAGCCAATTATGGTTTGTTTGCTTGGATTGAGAGGAAAACGTTAGAGACACGTTTTCTGACTCTTTCCATTTGAGGTCTTGAGGATGTCCAATGACGAAATCCTAGCTAAGATGGGGAAGACCATCGCTTCTGAGATGAGGAAGGGTGATTCAATGGCAACGTCTGCCATTTCATCAAAGAGGTGTCAACTGAGAATTAGACAGCTGAATCCCTAACTATATAATTCTCTAGGATTTACTATAATAAAAAACCTATTTTAAGATAACAAGTACTTTACAGTAGTATTATCAATTTGGTGTATAGTTAGACTATCAGCTTCTATTGTTTTGTTCTATCTTAAGGATATTATTACAGAAGGCAATAATTGGAAGACTCTCAGAGAGAAGAGCAAAGATCCGAGAAGAGATCTAGAGATTAAGGAACCACAATCAGGGATAGCTGCCAACTGTGTGTTGGGCCAAGAGAATGTCACTGGGATATCTTAACAAAGATTGGGTGAACAAGAGTATAGGGAACGAATACTTACAAGTACAACTTACAGAGTATTTAATTGGAAAATACTGGCCAAGCGTTGGGCTGAATAATAGTTCAATCTCAACTACGGATATTAGTCTCCATAAATTAAAGATTAATACATTCTATACAACGCAATAAAGTGCATGAAGAAATCAAACCTGTGCAGTAAAAAGGTTACTGGGTTGATGGCCGATAATCAACCTAGAGTAAATTTTTTACAAGTTGGTGCTCACTACAGGGGTAGTTGAGTGAAGAATCTATTATTATATTGTACAAAGGAGAACTACGCAAGCTGTGGACTGAGATCGCCACTGTAAATCTAGAATGCCTTAAACTCAGCGGACCATTGGGAGTTTGCAGCCTTGGAAGAATGAGTCACCAAGGTGGAGGAAGGAGTAGAGAATGTAGCCAACTTTAGAAACATTTTACTCGGAAAAGTAAACTTTTTGAAGAAGAAAGAAGGGGACCTCGTTTGAGAGGTCCTATACCTGAAAACAGAGTGAGAAGCGGATCACGTTCATTTAAGATTGTTTGGTGTGGATATCAAGAAATTAATCAAACAAGTGGAGGAACTGAAAGCTCACAGATGTTCTTGTGAGCCCAATATGGTCAGCGATGCCAAAGAGAGAAGTCCTCATACAATATTTGGGAAGTCGAATACCCCAAGGAATATGCTGCCCACTTTTAATGCCATTTTGGAGATGATGCCCAAAGTCACTCCGCAAGTTAGCCAAGTACCTGAAATGAGAGAATCATCTTTAAATGACTTGGAGGAATTTAAGGCAACGCCAAAATTGCCAACATTCTTTCAGGATAACGCCCTAGCGTTTTTCTGACTGTTTGACATAACTATGAATGGCTACAGAGATCATCAAAAGGCGTTGATAGACATGAACTGCCTGGACACTGACTGTCAAAACCTAGTTTACCCCACCTGGAGGGGGACAGCCTTTCATATGCTGAGGCAAAGGCGGCCATCATGAAGGAGTTCAGTAATATGACCCGCATGTCAAAATGCAAGCAAGAATTTATGGGAATCCAGTTCCATAAAGACAAGTCTCTTGCTAGCTTCGCGGATCAATTTTACCAGGAGTTTCAGATCCTGGCCAGAGCAAAAGTATTGGATGACTTTGATGCTAGAATCTCTTTTCAAGAAGCTCTTTGGACCTAATGCAATTTGCATTGAATGATGTTTTCCATGTTTGTGGCAGAGATAACTACCTCTCAAAATGGTAGAGAACATGAAGATTTTGGGAGCAACGTTTGATGCCCCAAATAGAAGCTTTAAGTCAAATCTTGTATGAAATCCAAGTCCCACGAAGGAAATGAAGAAGCAAAGGAGGCTACCAATCAAACCATTCCAGAAAATAAGTCCAAAGAGATCAGATGGTTAAGCAAGAAAGAGAAGGTCTGCTATCCATGTGGCTGGAAAGGACATTTCACCATACACTGCAAAAACCTGAAGGATAGGATTAATGTGGTCAAAGCCAAAGAGACAGCAGCTGCCAAGGATTTGGGAAAGGGCCCGCTGCCTAGACAAGGAACAGTCTAATTAGGTGTAGAAACCTGTTCCTCCCAATATCATGAATGAAGAAATAGACATTAGTGATCTGTTCGTAGATGATGAACAGGATCAGCTATACCAAGTGGACAATATGGATGTGAATGCCGTGACCAGAGCCGGGTCAAAAAGAATTGACCCTGAGATAATTCAGGAAGTTGCCTGGCCGTACGCCTGACAACTGGCGGAGAAGATTAAACTACTAAGAATCCTGAAGAGTTCCCAGATTTCCGTTTAGATGAGGCCAATCTGTCTATCCCCCTTGGTGCAATAAAGGAATCATTTCCTGAATTATAAGCGCACATTATTCACACCCTAGATTTGGCTGATAACGCCGCCATTGACTCAATAAATACTATATTACATACTCCAAATGTATGTATATAGATATACAAGTGAATTGAGTGAGGGTGAGGGCGATTGTCAACAGTGGAGCACCCATCAATATTGTGTCGACCAAGCTGGTGAAGAGGATGAAGATCTCCCCAGACTTGGAACACAACAGAGAATATGGAACAGCTGGGCCAAACACAACCATTTTCTGTAAAGCATATAGTGTGCTGCCACTACAATTCAGGTCATTGGTGGTATCTGCGTTAGCGATAGTTTTGGTGAACCAAAACTAAGACACCCTGATAGGAACTGAATTTATATGCAAGTACGGAGTTAAATGTAACCTTGTGGATAATATGTTGACCATCCTAGGTCAGATGTTACCATTGGTATACCAGAAGGATGGTGAAGCTCCGTTGAATTGGAGAAACAACTTCATTAATCTGATATACAATGATGGCATTGTACTGATTCAATACCAATTAGTTGGGTAGGAAACTACGCGAGATGCTGGCGGAAATCCTTAGAAAACTGGTGAATTCCACTAAGGATCAAGAAAGAGAGGACCATACCAGCCAGATCGCAGATAATAGTCAACACGGGGTTGACTTTGGAAATTCCTGAGCTGTTGATTGGGGAGGTTAGAAGCCCCTGGAAAAAAGTCCAGAGTGGAACCATGGGTTGCTCCTGGGATAATAATGCCAGTCCATGGAGAAATTCGAGTTCTGGTGAATTTGAGTGAACTGATGAAGATCAAAAGGAATCAGATCATTGCATTTGTCTATCTGAACCTGACAGCTGAATTGAGAAGATTCCACAATTTTGGGTCTATCAATAAAATGGGAATACTGGCCAGGGTAGCTGAAAGCATCAACCTATTGTTTGATTGAGAGCGTCTGCTGATCTGCCAGAAAGCCAGCAGGAGGAGGTGCTCAAACTATTCGAGAAATATTGGGAAGTGTTTGCTCAGGATGACCACGATTTGAGATATGCACAAGACGTAATCCACAAGGTCAACAACGGGGAAGGGTTTTCCAATAAGGATAATACTGATCCAAAGATTAAATGCTGCCAAAGCAGTAGTGGAGGATGAAATCAGCAAACTATTGAGGAATTGGCTTCTAGTTCCATCATCAAGCCCCATGGCAAGTTCAAATTCTAATCATAAAGAAAAAGGATGGCTCCAACCAGGTGGTGATTGAATATCAAAAGCTGAATAAAATTATGAAGAAGGATTTGTATCCCCTACCAAGGATCGATGCGGTGGATCATTTAGGAGAAGCAAAGTATTTCTCCGCTATGGATCTGATCTTGGGATATTGGCAGATCAACTTGCCAAAGGAAGACCAAGAAAAATGCGCGATGATTACCGCGCAGGGGCTATATCAACTGATGAGGATACCCCAGGGGCTTTTCAATGCACATGCAACGTTTCAGAGGTCCATTGATGCGATACTAAGTGAGCTGAAGTTGTCATGCGTCCTCATATATCTGGATGATATCAACGTGTTCAGTAGGACATTTACTGATCACTTGCACCACTTGAAAAAAGTTTTAAGTGACTGTCCGCAGCTAATCTGAAGATCAAGCCAAGGAAGTGCCACTTCTTCAAGAAAGAGTTGTAATAATTGGGATTCATAATCAACTCAAGTGGATTTCAGACGCAAACCCAGAAGATAGCAGCTATAGAGCTTATGGTTACCAAAGAGTGTCCAAGACATCCAAGAGTTTCTTGGGATGGTTGGATACTATAGAAGATTTATTTGCGACTTCACCCGAATAGCCAAGTCATTATTCCATTTATTAAATGATCCAAAAAAAGGATTTTTATGGAATGAAGAGGCCTAGGACTCATTTGATGATTTACGCCAGTATTTGATAGATTCACCGATTCTGAAATGTCCAAATTTCGATTAGGAGTTTATCATTTAAACTGATGCTTTATTGACAGCAATTAGCGCTGGACTGAGCCAAGTAGACAAACTTGGGGACAAACATCCAGTTGCATTGTGAGATGGACACTCTCAGCAGCTGAGAGGAACTACACCATGACTGAGTGGGAATGCCTTGTGGTAATTTACGCATGCAAGCAGTTTTTGGTCTACATCCATGGAATGCACTCTAAGGTGATGACGGACCTCTCTTCGCTGCATTAGCTGCACAATCTAAGAGAATCAGAAGGATGACTGGCCCGATGGGCATTTAAGCTTCAGGCTTGCAATTATGAGATAGTTCACTGAGTGGGGGCTTCTCACCAGAACGTGGACGGCTTATTGCGGTTGCCAATTTTCCAGTTGGTATACCCAAAGGTGGATGAGCTATCCAGAGAATGGTCAAAGGAAGAATTGGGGATGAGCCCCAAGAAATCCAAGGTGCGCTTTGGAGAGCAATGGAAAACACCGAGACTATGGATGGACAAGCATTCAAGACAATCAACGGGAAGTGGCTATTATTCCCAAAACTGTTGGAGAAAAAATTGATATTACAAGCAGCTCATAAGGCTGTTGGGCATGGAGGCCTGAGGAAAACAACTGACCATATTCACCAGTATTATTACTAGAAATTAATCAACTACAATGTCAATTGGTCATCTGGCTTGTTGCGTGGAGTGCCAGCTGCAAAACCACACAAGAATACAACTGGATACTGACTGGTCCACCCTGGATTTGCCTGGAACACGGTGTCCATCAACGTGATGGGACCGCTGACAATGAGCACAGGGGGAGTCAAGTACATCATAGTTGCCATTGACCATCTGACGAGATGGGTCATGACAAAGGCCCTAACCAGATAGACGCTACCAGTACCGCGAGGTTTATCCTGGATCAAGTGGTATACCAGCATTGATGTCCGCAGGTCCTGCTGAGCGACAATGAGACCAACTTCACATCTCATGTGAACCTGAGGTTAAAATGTTTAATGGGGATCTGAGGAATTGTGTCAGTACCATACCAGCCAGAAGATGAATGTACTGGTAGAACGGGTCAATGGGATGCTGGCCACTACTCTGAGGAAGCTAGTTGCATGGAGAACTTCTGCGTGGGTAACGTACCTGAGTTTGGTGATGTTAGCCTACAACATAAGTCATCATATGGTGATGGGAAAGACGCCGTTTGATTCATTATATGGAAGTAAGGCCGCGTTGCTGTTGATTCTATATTTGGTGGTGGAACCTAAGTTGGGGATTAGTACCAATCAATACTTGAACTGACTGACAAGTATCCAGATTGATATGCAATCACAAGAATTTGATACAACCTTGAAGAAAAGGATATGAGCGAAATCGATGGATGACAAGAACTAACTGGCATTAGAAGAATATTGAATAGGGGAAAGAGTCGCCTATTGCGATACACATGGTTTCAGATGAAGAAACAAATTAGATGCATTATGGCAAGGTCCGTTCAAAGTAATCACTAATATGGCGACCAATGCTTACTCCATCAAGAATCTCTTGGATGGAAGAGTTGTAAATTAAGTCCACTCTAAGTATATAAAGCATTGGAATGAGGGAAAAAAAATAAAAGAGTTCCCAAAGGACCAATGAACCATTAAGCTGGTCATGTCCTGATGATTAGGTCAAGTCCAAAAAAGGACCTCTGAACCAATATAGATGGTTAATTCCAAAAAGGACCTCTGAACCATAGAAAACTGGCAGGCTTAAGTACCCAGTACCCAGTTTGGGGGAAAAGATGGACCTCTGAACCGAAACAAGATCAAGTCCCATAAGAAAAAAGAAGAATAAAGATAAAAAATTGATAAAAGATATTGAAAAAAAATTATAAACTGCATAGATAAAAAAGCTGATATATTTTTATAATTTTAATTTTTTTGATTGTCCTCAGTATGGGGATGAATTCGCCTATGTCACCTCTTGGGGGAGGGAGGATGGGTCGCAGTAGAAATAAACAGCCCGTCAAAATCAATATGCAATCATATGCTTGTGAGGGCAAGACCTACATGAAACCACATTCATTGAGTGGATGCAGATCCCTGTGAGAAAGCAACTAGGGAAGGTAAATTGAGATTTCAGAAGAAGCCAATTGTGAAACCCTGGAGCGGGGAGAAATTCAGTAGTATAGAAAGAGGCAATTGTGAATAGCCCAAAGTAATCCCAATATGGCACCAGAGCCAGAAGATTTGTCCTGAGCGCCTGCGACAGGTTTAATCAAGGACACCGGACATGTGGGCCAGCAACAAAGAAGGAATACTTGATGGGGGTCGCTGAATCATGCCCCCTCTCAATGCCATCAGCAGAAGATACCGATGGGAAGCACTGGAGAAGAAATAGTTGTGTAGAGAGCAGATTGCATCCTGCAAGTGGCGACTATGGGCTTTATGGAAGCTAAAGCTGAATGAACATTGGAACCCATGCCGGGCAGAAAGCTTTGTGGACCAACTTTGAAGAACTTGGCCAGAAAAGTGAAGAGCATAAGTGGCAGTATCCCAATCCAGAAGGTTATTAAGATCAGATAAATTCATCGCTAAAGTCAAAGCCTTGGTGACTTGGGTCTGGAGTTCAGCGTAGGGGAGCTCAAAGTCTAGCTGTTACCAATTAAGAGCTTAGACCAGAACATCAGGTTTGTAAAATTGACCAAGATATAAGAGGAACTCAGGGAGCAAGTCCGACCCAGCCAGAAACAAATAATCTAGATCAACTGGCATAATCTCCAGAGCATCTACGATGATGTTCAGAGCATCAGCAAAAGGAGCCAAATCCAGGAGGGTTTTGAAGTCCAACTCTAGAATCGACTGCAGAGGAAGAGTCAGATGAGAGTTGTTCAAAATGATGGCCAGCCTGGTTATGGAGGGATTAGTTACCATTTCCTTTAATTCAATGGAAGGACTAGCCACTTGTGCCAGACTAGGCGTATGAGTCCTGGAAGGTCCATAAAAGAGGTTCTGTCAAGAATCCTGACTCATCTACTGGAAGAGATGAAGTTCTGGATCAGACAGACTATTGAGGAGCTGCTTGTAGCGAGATTTGGAATTTAACATATGAGCTGGATGAGAGGGGGGATGTCAGACATATATAGAAGTTGACACTATGCACTCTATATCCATTAGGCTCCAATTTAGGGGAAATTAATATCAAAATTAATGAGATAAGCTCTCCAAGGGAAGAATTAGAGATAACTTACAGCCAAGTGGTTATGAGCGAAATAACAAGGGCAAATAAGAAATAAGTTTTTTAATCAAGCCGCAAAATGTACATTGACGGCAAGAGTCTCCTGTCTAGGATGAGAAGAAAATCAGGAAATGAAGGACGCCAGAACAAGAATCCTTAATATGACAGCGGGTCATATACCCTGATGGGGGGAAAACTGGATCCTGGGACTAATATCATCACAAGTAAATCAATCATCCTGGCATGACAGAAGGTTATGAGGACCACGCTCTGAGAAGGCGGTAGTGAGGAGGAAGAGGAAGAATGCCATATGCTGAAGGTCATCCCAAGCAGCGTTGAGTATTGACAAGTGTACTCCACTTGAACCAATGAAGTAGTTGACCAGATGTCTGAAGTGGTGTTCCCATGCCCCAGTCCTTTTCTCGCTGGAAATCTAGGCAAGAGGGGGGATGTGTTGGATTTAGCCTATATTCAGCCTTCTAGATTACCTGGTATAAATAGGGGAAATTTCCTAAGGTGAAGTAAATTGGAAAATTGGTTCACCCGAGTTTCAGAGGAACTACATTTGGGGATTTTGTAATATTTGCCTGGTCATATCCTTCAGGATCAATCCAGGTAAATACCTAAGATCTCATTGGGCGGAGTTACTGACGAAATAGGGGCATCTGATAGTGGTTAACTATCAGGTGTGCCGATTGGGTTTGGTTGGGGTTCATCACTGACTGATTGGGAATGAATAGTGAGTTGTGAGGCGAGTGATGCCTCCTGAAACTTGCAAATCAATCAGTTGGTGAGTGACCTGCCATAATGGGTAATAAGTTCCATTACCTAAGCAGATCGCTAGCCAATTATGGTTGGTTTGCTTGGATCGAGAGGAAAACGTTAGGGACACGTTTTTCAACTCTTTCTGTTTGAGTTCTCAAGGATGTCCAATGTTGGAATCCTAGCCAGGATGGGGAAGACCATTGCTGCTGAGATGAGGAAGGGGTGATTCAATGGCATCGGCTGTCATTTCATCAAAGAGGTGTCAAATGAGGGTTATACAGCTGAATCCTCTACTATATAATTCTCTAAGATTTACTATAATAAAAAATCTAGTTTTAAGATAACAAGTACTTTACAGTAATAAAATCAATTTGGTGTATAGTTAGACTATCAGCTTCTATTGTTTTGTTCTATCTTAAGGATATTATTACAGAAGGCAATAATTGGAAGACTCTCAGAGAGAAGAGCAAAGTTCCGAGAAGAGATCTAGAGATTAAGGAACTACAATCAGGGATAGCTGCCAACTGTGTGTTGGGCCAAAAGAGACTGTCACTGGGGTATCTTAACAAAGGTCAGGTGGACAAGAGTATAGGGAACGAATCCTTACAAGTACAACTTACAGAGTATTTAATTGGAAAGCTCTGGCCAAGCGTTGGGCTGAATAATAGTTCAATATCAACTATGTATAATAGTCTCCATGCTATTATTGATTAATACATTTTATACAACGCGACAAAGTGCATGAGGAAATCAAACCTGTGCAGTAAAAAGGTTACTGGGTTGATGGCCGATAATCAACCTAGAGTAAATTTTTACACCTACATAAGGGAGAATCAATCCCCTCATTTGTTAAGCGATTCTATAATAAAGCTCAACCTCTGTTTCTGACCAAACTGCTTCCTTTAATTGATGCTATTGCTGCTATTGTGGCTGGCTTGGCGTTTTATCCCTATTTAGCAATGCATATCTCCGCTTTCAAGCGCACCTTCCAAAATGTACAGGATATAAAAGAGGCTCTACTAGCAGAGGATGACTTTCATGAACCTGAACTGGTGCAAAGAGCTCAAAGCGAGAATCAACTCTAAATAATCCAGACTCTTCTTTGGCTTTATCCTTCTGGAACCCATCTTCTGCAGAGCTGCAGAAAAAAAAACTCCTCCACCATGTGAGGATATCCAGAAAATACTGGTAGTTATGGGGCTGCGCTCCCCTCCCACCTCAGTTTCCAATGCTCAGCCGGTGAAATCAGTTATTAATTTACCCTTATCTCCTCTTTCTGAGCAGTCTACTAAGGTGGATAAAAAACCATGACCCTCCAAACCGCTGTCTCAATCCCCCTCAGCCTAACTTCAGTCTGCCTTAATTCAAAACCTGCAGTCATAGAGCAGCCCAAACCTGTCACATCTAAGGTAAAAGGCAAATATATTACACTTTCAACATTTCCCCAAATGTTGGTACAGCTGCGATGCTCCCTTCAAAAGTCATAAGGGTAAATGAGTGCCAAAAATTTTCCCCTATGAGGAGATCAAATTATTTTGCAGCCTCCTCTTATTTAACTCGTTGAGGTTTATTGACAATCCCTCTGATGACTAGTCTGAAGGGGGTAGTGAAGATGCAGGCTATTATGTCTTGGGAGCTTCAATGTAAGTTTAGGTTCCTAATAGGTTGAGTTTTGAAAGAATTGATATAGCCATAATATCCCAACGACCTATCTCTAGCATCTGTTGAGGTTTTCATTGGTTGATTGATACCTTAATGATGCTGACCAGCTTATTGGTAAAATGATCTGATCTGACCAGCAGATTCATACCCTCCTGTGAAATTCTAAGGATTGCTCACTTGAATAATCAAATCCTACACATATATTCAGGACAAAATTTAGCCAAATGATCCTTGATTTTTTCTGTGGCCTGCAGTATTTCAACGGTTTGGAGAATAACTAGGTGAAAAAATAGCCCTGACTCTTCTGGTCATTTTCAGGCTCAATTTTTTTTGTATTTGGGAACTTCTACTGAGGCAGGCAAAGGTACAAGCTGTGGATTATGAGGATCCAGCTTGCCAATACTCTCCAAAAGGGACCTAAGATAAATCCAGTAGGAAGATTAAATAAAATAAATCTTTAATAAAAGTATTATTTAATAATTCTTCATTAGCCAAGCGCCAGTATTTATATCTCTAGGGCATCTCCTAGCCACATTTGAGCATGTAATCTCACAAGATTATTTTCCACCACAGTTTGGCCCTTAAACTGATATGGCTGAGATCTCTTGCTAGGCTTATTGGTGGCAAAATAATCTCAATTTGGGAGGATTTCAGGGATGAAAATTGCAACAACAAGCGTGCAAAATTGTCCTAAGATCATCTCAAAATGAGTTTTGTCATACTGCTAACAAAATATATTTTCTGTGAGATTTTGGCGTCAATATTGATAAATGATGTACCCTTAATCAGGAAGTCAGCAGGCCTCTCTCAATAGCAAAAGGTACTCTCATTCAGGTGGTTCATATACAAGTGCTATTGTGACATTTAAATGTATTGAAATACAAAATAATTTTAGGACAATCTCAAAATAAGTTTTTGTCACACAGCTGATGAAAGTGTCTCCTTGATTGGGATGTCAACTTTACTCTCAATAGCACTAGGTTCTCCCATTTGGGAGGTCCATGTGCAAGTGCTATTGTGCCAATTACGTGTACTGACATACAAAACTTGCCATAGATAGAAATTATTTATGATCAGCTCAATAATGTTTTCATCAAACAGCTGACAAAAACGACTCCCTAATTTGGATGTCAACTTTCCTCTTGATATCACTAGGTACTCCCATTTGAGTGGTACATGTGTAATTTCTATCATGCCAATTATTAGGATTTACATACAAA